>JAFBJT010107438.1:34544-52742 GCA_016785325.1 Chascanopsetta lugubris | reverse complement strand
GGGAAAAGGAGGAGAGATAAAGCTCTGAGTTGAATTCAGTTGTCGTTGGGCATCCCACCCAGATTCTGCCGTACTCAGAGGGAACAGCTGTTTTGACACAGAGCTTAGACTATTTCCAAAGTCTAAAATTGCCAGCGCAGAAAAAGCCAGCCCTTCAACGCTGGGAATCACAATTATCGATGGCGACATCTTGTGAAATAGCTGTACTGACACTGAAATGAATGAATTTTTGGGCTCAGACTAGTTAGTGTGAAAGGTGTCTTTAAACATCGACACGAATCGTAACAGTGTCTGTGTTCCAGGAAAAGACACAACGCGCCAGTGCTGTTCTGTTTCCTGCCTCAGGACGATGCGATGCATTTCTTTCTTTGTGTTGATGCGTGGCAGCTCAGTCAGACTGGTCTGAATCACTTGGTTCTAGCTTGGTTCTGTACTCGTGAGGACTGTCCTGTGAGATGTGAAGCTGAATCCTAGTTTGCTGCCCGTGGCATGTTTTAATGCGTGATCACATTTACTCGCTGAAGATTTCACAGTTCAGGGTCCATTCTTTTGATTGTGTTGTATCACTGTCTTTCCCATGCAGAACACAGCCAGTCCCTGGATGCACCAGGCTGCTGGTAACACTGCCGAGGGTCTGGGTTTGCTGAGTCACGTTCCGGTCCGGCCTGCAAGTGCCGACGCCAACCGCCACCCCATCAAGATCAACACACACACCAGCCCTCCCCTGTCAAAGGCCAGTGTGGATGTTCATAAAGAGTGAGTAGGGTTAGGGTCAGGGTGTGTGTGTGTGGGGGGGGGGGTACTGACACAAACACAAACAGGAGTAGTGGTCATGTGTTTCTTTAAATGACAACAGTCATGATCAGAACTGAACTATTACTTATTTACATGTGCATTCAGTCTCGTGTGTGTGTGTGTGTGTGTGTGTGTGTGTGTGTGTGTGTGTGTGTGTGCGCGCGCTCGACCGCACGGATCAAGGCACAGAGAGCAGAGGAGAAATAGAACCGCGACCATGTAGAGACAGAAATGACGTGTTGACGTGTAAATAAGATAAATAACATATGTATTTTAGTAGTTTAATAAAGGAACAGTTCTATGGAGGAAAGGTCAACTTAAGTGACATCTGTTGTGATCTGGCGCTACATGTAAAAAATATATTTTTTAATTAACCTGATCTTCCAAGGGGGGCGGGTGGTGCCGTTAGGGGGGCAGGGTGCCCCCCCCCCAATAGAATCGTAGGGGAAATGCTGGATGTTATATGTAACGTTCCCTTCAAGGATCCTGCACCGGCCTGATTTGAGGATGTAACGGTGGATGACTCTGTAGACTGTTCTATTGTTTCTCTCGGCCCGGCTGGAATAGCAGCTATGTGGTGAAGCCCTCCAGTGTGCCAGCTAAAGCAGTGGGAGCACGAGGCCTTCCTTTTGTCTGCAGTTCATTTCAGCTCTTTAGAGTTGAGCTGAAAGAGCAGCCGTGGAGGAATGTTAGCGTTGGACATCTTTAACAGGCTGCCCCTGTCCACTGTAAAGCATGATGTGTTCAGGGAGCCACCTTAGCCCCCGAGAGGCAGACAAGCAACGGCAGGTCAGTCAGATGAGGTGAAATGGCACTAATCCAATATTAAAGCAGTTCAGAGCGGCTGCTGTTCATTCAGCAGCCTGCGCTCTTCTTACGTAACCACCGTTTACATAATTTACACGCCACAGACGACTCATACACAAACACAGCATCACTAAGGAAACATCACACATCACTTGTCTCCCTCATTAGCCTAATTATGTTCTGCTTATTAAGACTGGCGAACAGACAGCAACATCGCAACACTCCCTTTCCCAGGAGGATTTTTGTCAAACGTCCTCAGTCATCATTTGATTCAGGTTTTGCTCTTCAGAGGCTTGAATGGAAAGCTTAGTGTTAAGTGAGACATATATTTTATATGTAGGTAAAATACTTTACGCATAATAAGTCAGACAAGAAGGAAAACGTGAACAAATCAGTGGCGTGATTTGAGAGAGTAAAATTTGATACGTGATCTGTTCGGAGTTTTAAAAAGTATGAATTTCAAGATGAGTTTCACCGTGGCCATTTTCCTGTTTTATTTAGTGGTGAGATGTTAAATGTTTGACTTGTGTGTTTGCAGAGATCTGGATAAGAAAAGCTTCATGGACCCAATCAGGCCTTTGACGCTGGCGCAGCTGAAACAGGAGCAGGTGGATCGGAGTCGGACCCCCACAGGAAAAGATATACACTTGTCCCACCGTGTCTACCTTGACCCCCTGAGCAAGGGCCGCTTGGCAAATACACAGGTACACTACCCTTTAATTTTATCAACAACTATGTTTTCACTCAGCAGCAGTGATCATGTTTCACATCCGCACCCTTTACAAATGACACGTGAGTAAAAACGATGGAAATGCTTAACCTGATGCTGTGGGAATTTTAGACGGACGTCACTGCATGAGTGAAATAGCTGTTGCTGTCATTTAATTTCTACTATATTCATCTATTGCCAGAGAAACACCATTCATTGTTCTATTCGTTAAACCATGTTACCTGGAAATGTAATCTTTCTATTCCAGAGTGAAAAACACTCCTTCAACAGCATTTCCTTTGTCTCCCCAGGATGCCGCTCAGGCAGCAGACCGAGCCAGTAAGTACAAAGAGGAGAATCGACAAATCCTCAAAGAGAGCATTGAAGTAGCCCCCTACACTGCTAAGATCCAGCGTTCCAGTGACCCTGGGATTGACAGGGAGAGAGAGAGAAGCAGAGATCCTGCCTACCCTGTGCGAATACCCGCCCTCACCTCCCCCAGCCCCAAGGCCAGCCACGCCCATCCCCACGTGATCCAGTCAGAGAAGAGCAACTACTTCACCACGCTGTCCAACAGCGTCGTTAACGAGCCTCCCAGACTCTACTCCTCCAAAGAGCTCAGCTCTTTTTATGAGAAACTACCAGTTGGAGCTCCAGGGGTGGGGGCCACTATTGGGGCTGCTGTGCCCAGCCAGGGCGCTCTGTCCCTTGGCAGCCACAGCTCCAAAGTCTCCCTGTCCAAGCCCCCTCCTCTTATTAAGCACCAGCCCGAGGGGGGGGAGGGTTTAGCGGGGAAGATCACTGAGCAGCTCAGCCAGCAGGTCACACTAGTCCATCAGCACCACGCCGGTGTGGAGAGGATGGAACACCGCAGCCCTGCCATATCTCCCTCCTCCTCCACCACCCCCTCGTCAGCCCCCGCTCACCATCACCACCATCACCACCATCACCACCAACAGCAGCAGCAGCACCAGCAGCAGCAGCAGCAGCAGCAGCAGCAGCAGCAGCAGCAGCAGCAGCAGCAGCACCAGCTCAGGGCGATGCCTTCTCTCCACCGAGCCCCTGTCTTCCACCCCCCCACACAGCATGCACTGGAACGAAAGGAGGCTGCAGAGCGGGAGAGGGAGCGAGAGAAGGAAAGGGAGAAAGAACGGGAGAGAGCGGTTTATGGCGGACGCCTGTCTCCACCCACCCTCACGCCAATCCAGCCAGTAAGCTTAGTGGCAAGTGGTAGCAAAACCTCAGTCGAGCAGCAGAAACCTCCGACGCTGCTGCCAGAACTCAGGGACGTCAAAGGTCATGGAAACGCTGCCACCATCACCTCCGTGGCCTCCGCCATGAGTGGGGAGGTTTTGACTCCATCCACAGAAGGGTGGAGAGGTGGTGGAGAGATGATTCAGGAAAGAGGACTGTACCCTGGGGACAAAGGAACGTCGAGGGGCAAGCCCCAGGCAGCAATGGCCTCAGTCATTGTGCGTCCATCCTCATCCGTTCGGTATGACAGCCCCGTCGGTGCTAACAAATCTGGTGCTATGCTCTATCAGGACCTCCCCCACGGAAGGTTTTATCCCACCAAGCTTCAAGGGGAACATCTGAGGTCGGGCGAGAGCGTGAGGGAACCCATGTGCGGCAGGGTCATCCAGTCCAACTCAAATATGGATGACCTGTGTCTCCAGTATAAAAAGTCTCCTGGGTGTGGCGTTCAAGGAACCCTGGGCGGCAGCCCGCTGAACTCTGTGTGCAGGACTGTTTTGTCGGGCTCCTCAGCTTTTGCCATTCAAGGTAAATCTGCAACAGCCCCCCGTGAGCTGGGTTACTTGGCTCGGGGCGAGATTCCTGCCCACAAAGCCAGCATTAGTGGCTGGGTGCTGGGTCACTCGGGACCAGGAGAGCACCAGGAGGCTTTCGGCCCACGCAACACATCTCCAGGGGGATCATTGCCTCCCCCTAGTCCAGCAGGGACTCCCCAACCCAGTCCGAGCCTCACCCCAAAACCTAGCGCTACGACAGGCTGCAATCAACCGCTATCCGCCTCCTTTGTCCATCTCAAGAAGCACAAAGCTGCTCTTGCCGCGGCTCAGTCCAAGAGCAATTTATCCCCCGCTCCCACATCCACCACAACTGGAAACCCCTCCCTGACCGTGGATTTAACTGACAAAGCCCCCATTCACAGCTCCCCGCCTCCGTCATCCTCAAGCCAAGCCTCGTCCTCGTCAGTCGACAGCAGTAGCGGCAGCTCGGCGAGTGGCAGCACCACACCGGGCAAGTCCAGCCCCCTGCCCAGCAACCAGTCGTCCGGATCAGCCCCAGCGAGCAGCAGTCAGTCTAGTAACTACCACAAGCTGAAGAAAGCCTGGCTAACCCGCCACTCGGAGGAGGACAGGAACACAACTGCGTCAGCCTCGTCCACCAGCGCTAAACCAGAGAAACTGCCCTCCCCCACCCCAGCCCCCATCACCACCACCACCACCACCACCACCACCACCTCCTCCAGCACAAGTAACACCAGTAACACGGCAGCCATGTCGGAAATGATCAAACCCTGTACAGTCAATCTCAGCGCCTCCACATCCAGTGAGGTGGAAATGAGCAAGGACAGTGGAAGCAAAAGCGAGAGAGAGAGGCAGACGGAGGAGAAGCTGGGGTCAACAGGAGCTGGTGGAGGAGGAGGAGGAGGGGGAGGAGGAGGGGGAGGAGGTGGAGGTGGAGGGGAGGAAAGAAAACCCGCTCCTTCATCCAGGCGAGGGAGCAAACGATTGTATGAGTCAGGTTCCGAGAGCGGCGGAGACGACTCTGACGCCAGTGAGAGCAAGATGGAGGGCCGAGCGAAACGCCAACCGAAACCCACCTACAAGAAGAAGCAGAACGACATGGCCAAGAAGAGAGGAGACTACGATAAGGAGGAGGAGGATGTGAAGCCCAATGGAATCTTCAGATCAGCTCGGGAGAAGACCAAACTCAAACTTGCCAGCAGCAGTAAGTCTTTTGTTTTAGTGTTTTTTCTTTTCTTCTTCTGCTGAAGAATTCCTCAGACTGTAAATCTGAAAAAGGTTGTGGCGGTTGAAGGTAGTGGTGTCTTAGATTCTGTTCGATTGAAATAAGATTAAGATTAAGATTACCTTTCATGAGGAGCCATGAAGGGGAAATGCAATTCTTTCACTCTATGATTCATTGACATGCTTGTTATGTTTGTTTTACACGCTGTTATTGACACACACAAATACACACACTATCACAACACATGCACTAAGGGAGGGATGTTAGAGCGAGGGGGCTGCCATATGCAGGCGCCCTGAGCAGTTTGGGGTTTGGTGCCTTGCTCAAGGGCACCTCGGCAGTGCCCAGGGGGAGGAGCTGGCAGCTCTCCAGCTATCAATGTTCTGTGCTATCAATCTTATCAATGTTATTAGATCTCATGGACAGAGCTCATACCACGTTATACAGTTTCTGACCCGGTCTTTACCCCTAAGGTCTTTACCCCTAAGGTCTTTACCCCTAAGGTCTTTACCCCTAAGGTCCTTGCCTACAGATTCCTGATGGGAATCTACCCTTGATTTTTTTTAATGTGCGTGTAATCTCCTGAAACAGTTGGTCACTGACTAAAGTGATATATGTTGGAGACGGTGGTTGAGTCCCTTTCCTCCCCGTGTGCTCATGTTGGGTTAAGGCCAGCGTGACGTGTATGTACAGAATGTGCATGAGCCAAGAATAAACCCAAGTGTGCGCGTATCCATTGTGATGAAGGAAAATGTCGCGCAGTTCAACAGATGACACACTGATATCTTTTACAGTATTTAGTAAACAACTACGCTCTATGACGTCAAGCAGTGAGAGACACATGTAGGTTATAGTACACAGACGCTGCTGGATTGGCTTTAATTGCTAAAAGCTTGAATCCAAGGTTCAAATATGTTTGGATTTATTTGGAGAGGAAATCTTTTATTGGTAACTAAGAATTCCGCAATTTTAGACTTGGACAAATATTCAATTAGATCACATGAAGAAAAAAGGTCATAAAGTAGTTTGTCCTCCGTTGGCCAATATAAAAACAAAATGGCCATAAGGATCCACAGGATCCACGCCTGATACAAATGTAAATGGATCATGTAAAGAAAGCAAGAATTTATACTTTCTAGTGATTATACACTCACAAAACAAGTATAATTATTTATATTTAGAATAGTTTCATATATTTCTTTCTGCCAAGAGAAATGGATACGATATGACCTGAATCTGTTTCACTGCAACTTCCGCGTTTGAATGTCGAAGCCTCTCCACCTTCTTCGGTGTCTATTATTCCCCCTGTCGCCCAAACCTCGTTGATCACCTCCTAACCGGTAGATTCCCTGAGTGACTTTGTGATACGTCCTCATTTCAGACGGCATCCCCCGGTCTGTGCTGAAGGACTGGAGGAAGGTGAAGAAGCTGAAGCAGACGGGAGAATCTTTCCTGCAGGACGACTCGTGCTCAGAAATCGGACCTAACCTGCAGAAGTGTCGGGAGTGCAGAGTGATCCGCAGCAAGAAAGGAGAGGAGCAGGCGCATTCCCCCGTCTTCTGTCGTTTCTACTACTTCAGAAGGTAAATCCTGACCTGCTGTGTCCTTTCCATCATGTTGTTTCCTCTCCCATGTGCCTGAATTGAATACGTTCCCTCTGATTGCACAACTACTTTCCCATAAGAACATAATGTTCCTCTCATCGTGTTGCCCACATTTAACTTCACTTTATTATCATTAGAGTCGGCATTTAGTTTGATAAGCTACACGTCGAAAAGGAATTCCACACATGAGAGAGACGACAGACGAGAGGACGGAAAAATTGTTTTACCACGCAAGCGACAACACAGATCATTAATCTTGTGGCTTGAGCTCTACGCCCTGCCTCAATGGGAGCAATGGCAGCTCTCTCTCTCTCTCTCTCTCTCTCTCTCTCTCACACACACACACACACTGACCGAGAGCACACAGACATGCACTTGTGTTGGATAAGCAGCAGCTACAGTCTGGGGTCTAACAAGGTAAATCTGCCAAAGAGGATTTTCTGCTCCATAATCTTTTCCCCACTGACTCACTACAGAACTGCTGCTGCTGCAATCTCCCCCGCTGTCTCCCTCCCTTTCTCTGCATGCCCACCTCTAATTCTTGCTGTCTCACCTTAACTCACCCCTCCCCGTCTGACCCACTGCGCTGGGATTTCATTGCATCTACCTGAGGTGGACACCAAGCACAATTATAGCTTAACAGAGGAAAGAGTCATCAAGAAAATCCCCCTGTAGGTCACAAACATTGAGTCATGCATAGTGAGTGTAGGTTGATTTTGTCCAGTTTTACCACACAGGGATTCAAATGGTGCAACCTCACAGTGGTGATCATGGTGTAATCCATATGTAAATAGGGCTGCAACAACATATCTGTTTATTTGCTCATAACTGATATATACAATTGTTCTCGTCTAATTTCATAATCCATTCATCAGATCTGTTTCAAAGCAGCGAAGAAGCCAATCCAGCACCAACAAAAGCAGAGAACAACCAGTCAGTCCCAGGAATGAAGTAGTTATAGTGCGATAATGCATTCATGACAAATATATAGTTTTGCTCTCTGTCCATTTCGTATACACGTCCTCTGTTTTGTTCTGGTACCTTGTGAAGGCATTGTCCTGGTACTCGTGTTATTTTTCAAATAAACGTGTAAATAATAAAGTGTAGCTTTTTGTCCCAATTGTTTTAGTAAATAACAGAATCATTTCTGCCACAGGGCACCTCATATCTTCATTTGTAGCACAGAGCCTCCCAGTTTTCACATATATGTGTTGCTATGTAATGAGCAATGTAAAGCTCTCTTTTCTCCATCATACTAGAACGATTACTTGAGTTACCTCAGTGGGTATGGAGGTTGTACGTATGTTCATCTGATCCTGTATTCATTGCATTAGCTAATTGTAATCCTTGAACCTCCAGGCTTTCCTTCAGTAAAAACGGAGTGATCCGGATGGACGGGTTCTCCTCTCCAGACCAGTTTGATGAGGAGGCCCTGTCCCTGTGGTCCCCTGGGGCGATGGAGGAGAGCCACCTGGACCAAACCACCGCCAAGTACATCCTCAGCTTCATCGGAGACAAGTTCTGTCAGATAGTTGTCACCGAGAACACGGCGGTTGGCTGGGTCAAGAAGGATGGTTAGTTGTTGTGGTTTTTTTTAATTTAATGGTCGTGGTTTTCTTGGGCTATTCCTTGCTGAGTTTTGAAACACCCTGTTTTCTGTGTTTATCTCAGCCAAGCTGGCATGGAAGCGAGCAGTCAGAGGGGTGAGAGAGATGTGTGACGCCTGTGAGGCAACGCTCTTCAACATCCACTGGGTCTGTCAGAAATGTGGCTTTGTGGTCTGCCTGGACTGCTACAAGGCCAAGGAGAGGAGGAGCTCCAAAGGTCGGTATTCTTTACATGGGAAAATCCTAAATGCGCTATTGTTACATAAAGATGATGAAGAGTGGCTTCAGTTTTCAGTCAGAGTTAATATTTGTGTGTAGTTTCTCTTGTTTTGACATCTGACGACACAAGTGATGAGAACGTATCATTGTAATTTGAGATCTGCTCTTGAATGTTCACTTACAAATGATTCAGAGTTGAACTCCAAACCAAATTGGAGCTGCCTTTAAAAACTTAATTTACTGACATAAGAAACACCAACTGTGAGTGAGGGGTTAGAGGAGCTGTCCTCTGACCTGAAGGTCAGGGGTTCGATTCCGGCCTTCGCCCCACTCGGCATGTCAAGGTGAACCCCACATTGTCCCATTTAATCAAATTTACAAATGGACTCAAATATTAAAAACAAAAAAATAGAAGCACAGTTTGAATGTTAGTGTGACTTGGTGAACGTAACCTCTGCGGTAAAGTGCTTTGAGGGGTCGTCAACACTTGATAAAGCTCTTTATATAAATACAGACCCTTTGTTCGCTATTTAAGAAAACTAGCTCCTCCTGCTTGTTTATCGTGCACATGTGTGACTTACATCTGGACTGACTGTTGCCTCTTTCTTTGCGTAGATAAAGAACTGTATGGCTGGCTGAAGTGTGTGAAAGGCCAACCCCATGATCATAAACATCTGATGCCAACGCAGATTATACCCGGCACAGGTAAACCCTCGCCACTCTCTCCTGCTCCAACCGCCTTTCTGACCATTGCAGCTCCACAGTGGAAACTAGATGTGCGACTGATGTTGACAGTTTGTGTAATGAGCTCGGTGTCACGCTGGCATCATAGTCGTGCGAAAGCAAAGTGTCCCCGTGTCTCCTGCTGACTGGGCCGAGCTCCACTGAAAGAAGTATTCTCTGCGTCTCTCTCTCTGTTGGATGTTTCAGTGCTGACAGATTTGGTGGCGTCGATGCACTCGATGAGGGACAAGTACGCCATCAGATCCCACTGCGCCTGCTCCAGCAAACAGAACCTCCTCAGCAAACTCCCAGCCACCAACGGAGTCTCACAGGTACTGATGCTGTCTTCACATCAACTCTCTTTCTCTCAAAGTCACGGTCTTATTACATTTTAGGATGATGATGATGATTTGTAATGACCTAATATCAAGTGTGGACTTGTTTTGTGAGTAATGCTTTGACTTTATTACGATACAATACAATGTAACTAAATGATCTGATGAATCTGTTGTGCTCGCCATTCAAGTAGCGCGTAATAACGTCCTCTGATCCTGGAGCTGCGAGACACAGGTGAACTGTGTGTAGCTCTGGACAGAGATGGACACTTGCTGCAAGTTGAATTGATAGAGTGTGATAAGTGCAGATAGGTACATTTAGCCTTGATCATCCAACGGAGTTTAAAATCTTTTCCCACTGAGTTTGTAAAGGGACTTACTCCCTCAGACCTTCTGTTATTAAGACGCCACCGACAGTTTATATGTCATAAAATCAGGGAATCAGTATTTACTGAGTCATGTCCCTTGCGCTCTGCCAGGTTCTGCAGAATGTCCTCAACCACAGCAACAAGCTTTCTCTGGTGAAGTCTGAACCGGGCTCCCAGCAGAACTCGGATTCAGGAGGAACCAAGGCAGAGACAAATGGGGGGGGCAGCCCGGGCAGCGACACAGGAAGTGCCCCCGTCACCCCACCAGAGTCCCAGTCACCCCTCCACTTCTTGGCTGACCTGGCGGAACAGAAATCGAGAGAAGAGAAGAAAGGTGAAGGGAAGCTTAAGATTTCTGTATGGTTTTAAACTTTTATTCTGTTGGTTCCGCCTGTCTACATCTCTGTCTCTCTGCAACAGAAAACAAGGAGTCTGTGTTGCTGGGTAAATCGGTGAAGGAGGACAAGGAGGGGGAGAGTCTGGAGGTGCTGCAGCAGTGTAAAACCACCTCCCTGGTGGGGAACAACACAGAGCAGGGCTCCACTCTGAGGGATCTGCTCACCACCACTGCTGGGAAACTCAAGCTGGGCTCCACCGATGCAGGGATCGCGTTCGCACCAGTCTACTCCACTGCATCACAGGTACACACACACACACACTCACACACACACACACACACATACACACATTTAGGATTTCTGAAAGGATTTGACACAAAAAGTAAAGCCCTTGTTTTAAAATGCTGTCATCCCTTCATCTTTAGACTGGGAAGAGTGGGCGGACCATGCCCAACATCCTGGATGATATCATTGCGTCAGTGGTGGAGAACAAGATTCCTGCCAGTCGCCAGAACATCACCAACAAATTGTCAATCAAGCAGGAGCCTGTCACCGCCGGCGGCGGCGGAAGCAACAACAGCGTCACCGCCGCTGTCGCGGAAGATGCCAAACCAGACAGGAGGAAGTCGGTGCCCGTGACTGCGACTGTGCCGGAGGATTCCACCTGTCAGTACCCGGACATTCCCCACTCCTGGTTGAACAACCGGAGGTTGCTGTGGCTCAAAGATCACCGCAACCAGAACAACTGGAAGCTCTTCAGAGACTGCTGGAGACAAGGACAGGTAGCAGCAGTCATTCCGACGCCCAGTGTGATCAACGTGTTTTCCAGGTGTTTGAACTCGTTTGATTGCCTCTGTTCCAGCCGGTGCTGGTGTCGGGGATCCACAAGCGACTGAACGCTGGTCTGTGGAAGGCAGACTCCTTCAACCAGGAGTTTGCGGACCATCAAGGAGACCTCCTCAACTGCAAGGACCAGGTGGTGTCAAACTCTGGGATCAAGGAATTCTGGGATGGATTCGAGGACATCACCAGTAAGTTCGCCTCTGATCTATGAGGCGCAGCTCATAGCGAACCTCTGTGACGGCACTTTAATGAAAGACAGCATTTGAACGGAGGCCTCATCCCTCCTCAGAGCGGCCCAAGTGCAAAGATGGAGAACCGATGGTGTACAGACTGAAGGACTGGCCGTCCGGGGAGGAGTTCATGGCCCTCATGCCCTCGAGGTAATGATCATAATCAACAGTCAAACTCAAAGAAACATCCCAAAGGTGAATCATCATTTAGACATGAACCACTCTGCAGGAATGTGCTGACTGGATGTAGTCGAGGGTTGTGTTGTTATTGCACAGTGAGTCAGAGCTCCATCGTTGTTGCTGCTGCTGCTTCAGTCTCTGGGCAAACTGCCGTTCATGTTCCGAGGCCTTCTCAGACCGTCCTCTGTCCATATTCTCATAACGTCGTTTCAAACTACCTTTGTAAATGAGAGAATACATATTACAACAGCCGCCGTGAAATAAAGAACATTAGATTCATTCATAAACCTGTCAGCTGTCACACCTTTCCTTTGACTTTGATGCTTCACTTTCAAAAATGCAAACTATATTCCAGACGTATTGTCTTATGCGAGATGTTTTTACAGATATGATGACTTGATGAAAAACCTGCCCCTGCCAGAATACTCCGATCCAGAGGGAAACCTGAACTTGGCCTCCCATCTGCCCTCCTTCTTCGTCAGGCCAGATCTGGGGCCAAGGCTCTGCTGCGCTTATGGTGAGAGAGAACTGAACAACGGCTTTTCATCTTTTCGTTTGAAGGACATTCTCTCTCTGAGTGTCTGTAGAGGTTCCCCCAACTCTTTTCTGAAGAACAGTACGTTTTCCTCCTCCAGGTGTGGCTGCATCCCAGGACCAGGACTTTGGGACGGCCAACCTCCACTTGGAAGTGTCAGATGTTGTGTCTGTTCTGGTCTATGTAGGAGTCGCTAAAGGCAACGGAGTCTTGTCAAAAACTGGTAAGAGAGAAGTCCGAAATGATTTTGTTTCGTCAGAGAAATGCAGGTTTGAATTCCTGTGAGTGGGCGAGGCAGGGGGCTCCTCTCACTGCTTTAATATCATGTGGAATTCAGCTTAAAGCGACAGCTGTCATCACCACTCACTGAGCTTTTCTGTGGATCCTCAAAAAAGCTTCGAAAGCATCTCATTGGTTCGTTGAAAATGTAAGGCTGTCATTGGTAGTAAAACATTTGAGGTTCATCTTGAAAGTGTCGGACGCAGATTGTCTGAATTTTATTTCTTGCCAGTTGACTTCAGTTGACCTAAATAGTCAGGTCTAAATAAGCCCCTTCGTTTTGAATACACTTGTTGCAGATGCTAAAAGTCAAAAGCAAATTTCCCTCAATCTGTGTTATTTTTTTCAGTTCTGTGTTTATTTATTTATCTCTGGTCAAAGTAGAATGGGTCTGAAGTCAGAGTGACATTCATTGTTTTGTTTTTTTAAGTCTGAATGAACATTTCCTAAACCTGCAGTCATTCTAACAGCTCCATCAGACCTAATGAAACAGCTGCACCGTGGTGTGAATAGCTAAGGCCACTCGGTCAAACCTGACCTTCAGCCCCCTGCTGTGTGAATCATCTTCCTCCTACGGTCCATGTTTCATGTAGTTGACAGAAACCAACAGTCGTTTCCTGTCTTGAACTTGAAGATGTCATTTTACACCTCGGGGGGTAAATGAGATCCACAACTGCACTCAAAAACACAAATACATCAGCGCTGAATTGCCGAATCCAGCATGGGAGCTGCCACGTCCTCCTTCACTGTCCTGCACATAGGACAGGTTTATTTTTTTATTTTTTTTTAGCAACAACTTTAAACTTAGTCACTCGTTCACAGTCTCTGTGCGTCTTTATAATCAGAGTGTGTGTTTGGATGCTCAGGCGTGTTGAAGCGCTTGGAGGAAGAGGATCTAGATGAGGGTGTTCGGAGAAGACTCAAAGACTCCAGCGAGACACCGGGGGCGCTGTGGCACATCTACCTCAACAGGGACATGGACAAAGTCCGCGAGTTCCTGCATAAGGTCAGTGCCCCCGACGCGCACACACACACACACACACACACACACACACACACACACACACACACACACACACACACACACACACACACACACACACACACACACACACACACGCTCCGCCTTGTCATCGGCTTTGAATTCAAAGGGAGTGGAATTCGCTTCCTAACTGCCTCCTCTCCTCCTAACCACCACCTTCAGCTGTGCAAGGAGCAGGGTTTGGACCTCTCGCCGGACCAGGACCCCCTCAGAGAGCACGGCTGGTACCTGAGCAGGAAGCAGCGCCAGCGGCTGCAGGATGAGCACGGAGTTCCGGGCTGGACTGTGGTTCAGTTCCTGGGGGACTCTGTCCTGATCCCAGCGGGGGCCATGCACCAGGTATGTAGAGAATTCTCCACATCCTCCCCGGCAACGGATCTCTCACATGCGACTGTTGGTAGTGAATCTCTCTCCTGTGAGACAACGTGACTTTAATGAGTCGCACAAATACAAGTTGATTGAGTTATTGGTTGATCGACTGGTGAAAATACCTGATGTTGCCATGACTTATTGGGTGGTACTGGGCGAGGGGGCATCCACCGTACTGAGTCTCTGTTCGCCCCGAGCACACGCAATGTGTTTTATTTTGACTCAGTTCCACACACACACACACACACACACACACACACACACACACACACACACCACACCCTGCCGCGGCGAGAACTGAGCGCCAGCTGCGAGTGAATTCACCTCTGAAAATGCCTCCAAACAAACGCTCCGTTTGCTCGCACTTAAGAAACAGATGGTGAAAACAACCAGATTCAACTGTTTGAGAAAATCCCCGACACGTGTGTGAAATGTCATGGTTTATGTTTAGTTGCCGGCGGTGCCGTTACTCCGTTACATGTTACTCTTTACCTTTTCAAGGTGTTTCTCTTTAAAGGTGCAGTGTGTAAGATTTCATTTTTGTCGCTTCTTCAGGTAGAAAAAAAAAATTCTGAAACATAGAAGGTCGTATGGTGACATTGCCTCATACGATTCAAAGATCCCGAGTCTTTTCCAGATGAAAGCTGCTGTGTGGAAGTGATATTGTCTGTGTGTCGCTGGTCCTCGGACTCATGGCCACGCCCTCATGTCTGCGCCACAGGTCCAGAACCTCCACAGTTGCGTTCAGGTCATCAATGACTTTGTGTCTCCTGAGCACGTGGCCAACTCGTTCCATCTGACCCAGGAGCTGCGGCCCAGTAAAGAGGAGGTCAACTACGAAGACAAACTACAGGTGAGTGGGGGCTTCCTGCTGACGGGGGGCTTTTTACCGAGCTGCCACACCCCACCGCTTTAAAAGGACCGGCACCTTCGCTTCCGCATGCTGAAGCGGGTGGACGTCTGTCCCTAATAAAGTGCTCTGTGCCGAACACACTCCTTCCAGCTCACTCTCCTCCACATCCGGGTGAACGTGGTCAGTGATGCGCTGTAGATGTGTTGTTTGAACACTCCTCACATTGGCTCGTGCTGTAAATGGGAGGAGTCACCCTCCATCTCCTGTCACAAACACACACACACACACACACACACACAAACACACACACACACACACACACAGAGGGTTGGGGCGGCGGGGCGCCCCCTCCCCCACCCCCGCCGCCCCCCCCCCGCCCCCCCCCCCCCCCCCCCCCCCCCCCCCCCCCCCCACCCTCCACCCCACCCTCTTGCTCTTCAGGTGAAGAACATCTTGTACCACTGTGTGAAGGAGGCCGTGAGCGCGCTGAAGAGGAGCAGCTCTGAGGAAGAGGAGGAGGACGAGAACTCGTGACACCCGCTTCAGCGGCGCCCTCGCCTGCCGGGGACGGACACCACTCCGCCGCCTCCGCCCGTCGCCACGCCCTCCGCCTCACGTGGCGCCGTGTGTCACGTGACCACAAGAGGCGGCCGGGGCTGGAGCCTGGTCATGTGACCCAGGGGAGCCGGAGGTATGAGCCCACTAATCCAGATCAGAGGCACACCCGTCCCCTCCATCATCATCGTCGTCTTCGTCGTCGTCCGTCTAAACCTCGAGTGCCAAGAGGAGACCAGCAGAAGAGCAGAGGCCTCCGGAGCGACCGGGATTAAACCTCCGCCCTGAAACGCGCGACAGACTTCTGCAAAGCTTCACTGTCACACAAGTGAACTCTGAGTGCCGCGACTTGTTGTGCATCATGCTGACAAACCGTTTCCATGGAGACGGGGACCGGGCTGTCGGCAACAGCAAGGATGGAGAGCGAGAGCCGCGCTGAGCCGCGCTCTCGGGCCGTAATCTGCCTCAGATTACCACGGCCAAGAGGTTTAATCCCCGTCTGTGGCTCCCGACGCACGACGTCTCGGACAGAAGATTCCGCTGATCGCGACGGCATCACCAGCAGCATCAGGATCGAAACTGTCATCTCTGATTTTAAAAAGAAAAGAAAAAGTATTAGGGGGAGAATGCAAAGAGTCAATCTCAGATATTTCAGTCAGCAATCTGTGCTGCTCCCTCTCCTCTCGCCACGTCTGTAACTCGTCTGGTCTTGTCCTTTTCTAGTTCTGTCCGTCTGTATGTTGCTGTTCTGTACTTGACTTTCTTTTTTCATACCAACATTGTTTTCTTTCCCCTGTGATGATGTATTTATTTTATAGCTCTGTGATGATGCAGTGTTATTGAGACAAAAAAGCATTCATGTAAATGTGACCTGTACAGTTTTCCTTTTACTTTGATAAGTGGTTTTCAGTTGTAATACGGCTCTACTGTGATGGAGGACACATGCATTCACACATGCACAGCACGCGCACACACACACGCACACACACACACACACACACACACACATACACACACACACATACAAACCAGCTAATGCCTGTAACTTTGGGAAATGTTGATGCTCTATCGTCCTCATGCCATAAATACATTTTTGAAAATGAACTGCCAAACTATTGTAAAGACTGTGTAAAGTTGTATTATGTAAAGAAAAAACAAAATGACTTATACACACAGCATTTTATGAAAAAGTATTCTCTGTAAAATGGAGACATTTACAAAAAGATGTAATTTATTTAAGAAAATAATTGTCTTGTTTTTTTTGTTTTGTCAAGATTTACTATAGTGAACCTTTGAAGTAAAAGTCAAATAATGAAAAACATAACTGTAATGTGTAAATATATACTTTCACTGAAGTATTTTTTTAAAATATGGCTTGCTTCAATTTCAAATTTTAAAGTGCAAGTGTTACATGCTTTGTACATTGAAGTTCAAAAGGGTTTTACATTTTCCATTAAAATGGATTTATCAAACGTTTGGTGTCGTGGTTTTGATGCGAAGGCTCCATCAAAGTCCTGACTGAATGTGAAGACGTTTCTGCTTTGAACTGAAGAGTTAATAAATGGCTCTCACTGAACTCTGCTAATCTTTTGTTTCACTGACGTCAGCTGTAGATTTAAAAATGAGCAATTCACAAAGGAAAGTCTTAATAATGAAATCGACTTTAGAGAACGACCGCAAAAAAAAAAGAAAAATCATCACAGGTTTGTGTGTCTCATTTTTTTTTTATATACGAGTATCATAAGAATTTATTATACACAAGGAAATCATACATATTGATCAATGCTGGGAAAATAAGAGACTGCCCGGGAATGAAATACAGTTACATGACTCATGGTACGTGTAGATACTGAAGGCCATCGCTTGTGTTTTGGATTTTATGTGAAGATCTGAGGCGCAGGTTCAAATCACAGTTTGAGATCCACTGACTTATATTAAACAAAAGCGTATGACATTAACTTCATCAAACCTTTCAGTGTGTTGTATGAAGTGAGACGGTTGTGCATTTGTCCTTGTGAAACCTGGGAAGCTCCGACCACATGGACTCAAAACTGAGTCCATGCAGGAATGAGCATTGTCTAATCATCACCACTAGATGGTGCTGTTGTTCTTGTATGGCGATTGTATCATAGACAGGAGTGAAAACCTTGACGTTCGTGAGAGACGAAACTTAAAAGCAGCAAACAACATGATCGAGGATCATTCACTTCGACATTTTGGAATCAGATTTGTTGCAGCACTTTTCTCAAATGTGACCAAAACCTCAGCATTCAATGAGCAGGTCAGATATTATACTTTCTATTATTATTTTCTAATGATTTGCTACATTTATAAATAAGAAATACAAAGATAACTTATAGATATTAAACATATAAATATTTTAGATGCTTGAATTCCAAAGATTCTGGAAACCAACCGCCAACGGGTTCAAACTATAATTCAAAATGATTTAACTGGCCCATAACACTTCTGCTCATCATCTTGTAACCTTGTGTTACTTTATAATGAGCCTGGATATATATATATATATATATATATATATGTGTATATATATATATATATATATACATACATACATGTGTGTGTGTGTGTGTGTGTAAGAAAAAATGATTTGAGTTTCCATCACCTCACCCGTATCTACCATCTAATTCAGAGGTGTCCAACATAAGGCCTGCGGGCCGAAGGCGGCCACAGGTCCCGTCGTGTTGCCCTCGTTATCCTGTGTGTGTGTGTGTGTGTGTCAAACCAGGGACAAACACAGAGACACTTGAGTCTCTGCTGCAGTTTGTTCTTATGAACCTGTAAAAATC
>JAFBJT010107438.1:0-22987 GCA_016785325.1 Chascanopsetta lugubris | reverse complement strand
TACATGTGTGTGTGTGTGTGTGTGTGTGTGTGTGTGTGTGTGTGTGTGTGTGTGTGTGTGTGTGTGTGTGTGTCCGTGCATGTTCTGGGGTTTCTTTTGCTGGAGCATCTGTCTTTCTGAAAACCACAATTGCTGAATGTGTGTGTGTGTGTGTGTGTGTGTGTGTGTGTGTGTGTGTGTGTGTGTGTGTGTGTGTGTGTGTGATATTGTTATGTTGGTGTGAAGTGAGTGTTTAGGTGTACAGCAAATGGTACTTCCATCAGTGTTGTCTACAGGGTTTAACCCTTCAGTCACCTCACAGACGTCATCAATCATGTGTCTATCCTTAATCATAATAAACACAATCATCTTGATTTCATTCGCATATTAATTAATTTATCAATTTGTGAAATCTTTCTTTTTTTGTCTGGCTCAAAGAAAAAGTAGTTTGTTTTTGTTTTTCCGGGATGTGATGGATATAATGCTACACTGAAATCATTTCTTTAGACTTAGTGAGACTTTAGACTGAAATGATGTACATTTTCTTCTATCTCTGAAATTGCTGGCATCTATTAGCATCACAGGCCATCGTACTGTTCAGGAGTGTGAATATACAGCATAAAAAATCCCTTCAAAATAAAAGCAACCCACCAGTTGAGAATCTCTGTCCCAACGAGTGATGGGAATTCCAGCTCTTTTCAGAGAGCCGGTTCTTTTGGCTCGGCTCACTAAAAAGAGCCGGCTCTTTCGGCTCCCAACGGGATCCTCAGACTTTTTAGTTGCTTAAACTTATCACCAAATGATGTGTATTGTGTCAAATGAATTACTAATGTAAAAAGGTACATTATATCACATTTTTATCATTTAAATAGCTTTATTCAAATCCTAATTGATCTACTCGGAAAAAAAAAATTAGAATATAATAATAAAACAAAGACCCATCAAAATAGACAACAAGGTCAAATCTCTGCATGTACATTTCTAACTATTTGCAGTCAAACAGCATCAACATCAACAAAATATACAAATTAAAGTGCAAAAAGAAAAAGCAGCATCCAGGTAAGAGTTGTGTTTTCGTGAAGATTAGTTCAAATAAAACAAGGTGCCTCGGCTTTGAGGGTTGATCCTCTTCCTCCTTTGTTCTGAGTGATCTGAATCTGGAGAAGATTCTCTCTGAGGGGACGGACGTCGCTACAAAACACAGTCTCCACTCTGCCTCTGTCCAATCAAGCACATTCAAATGTGTCCAGACTTTGCTCCATTTAATTAATGTTCCTTACCCTTTCGAGTGCATAGCTCTGCTGTGTGTGTGTGTAGCTCCTCCCCCTGCGCTCTGACGCCACAACTCACAGAGGGAAAAACAAACTTACACTTTAAATCGTTCAAACACGGACGGGATTCGAACCCAAAAGCTTTGAGTGGCAGTCCACAGTTTTAACCACTGGCCCACTGAATTTATTGAGAATCTCTGGTAACAAAACATTTCTTTACTGTTAAATTGAATCCCAACAGAGAACTGGTTCCTGTTGTTTGCGACCGACTCATTCATTTGTATGTGTAGATGTCACTTGACCAACTTTTCGAAGGTAATCTGAGGAGAATGGCCCTGGGTCAGATTTGTTCACTAGATAAACATGTGGCCTACAGGTGACACAGCATATATGACACTCAGTCCATCTTATTCTACAGGTGTCGCCATGGTGCCAGTAAAAGCGCCATTAAATCAAACGCTCCACAAGTATTATCATTTCTTTTTTAATTAGTATTATATTGGATGACAAAGACTCACACACATTTGATAGTACGTACATGCGCACATACATATCCACGCTCAGAACACACTCGGCTCATTTTAAACAAATCCAACATCTATTTTCAATGTACAGATTCATATGTTTGTGTGTGTTGATGTGGGTTTACTGACACAGACCAGTCTCACATCCATCCATCCATCCATCCATCCATCCATCCATCCATCCATCTCCACCCATTCTCACGTCTCACGTCTCGGCACCAGGCGGCCGAGTGCGTACGCTTTGCAAAGGTGATGAATCTGCCTATAAATCAGAGGTGTCACACTTTGAGTGAACTATTGGCCTTTAATGGCCAATAAATACAGGTTAGCAGGACAGAGGTTGACTACAGGTCACAGGGTGTGAGTGTGGTTGGGCTCAGCAGCTCAGGATCCTGACTGTGGTCGACACAACTCTCTCACTGATGTGGAGCAAAGTAACTGGGTTTGTTTGGTATGTGAAGTGAAGGACTTCGACCTTTTTGTGAAGCACCTTGAGGAAACTTACGATTTGGTGCCGTATAGATATAATTGACTTGACTTGACTGAAATTACAAATATTCTGAGCTACAATTAGACTGGATTTGAAGGAATAAAAAAAAAAAACAGCACAGAACCACTGCCCATAATAATAATACTTGTTATTATTATCAATATAATAATGATGATGTGTAAGTAAATAAATAAATCAGAATAATAAAATGAAATGATAATTTGAGATTCTTTAAATGTACATTTGTGTGTTTATATTCTATATTTCCAACTGGTGGGTTCCTTAGAGGTACAGTTCTTCAGCTTCTCTCCTGCTGAAGCCTCATTCTTCCTCTGACTGGTTTTCCATCTGGAAGCATCAACAATCTTCATCTCGTCGTCCTGCTCCCCTCATCTGTCCGTATCTGTCTGGAGGAGACAGCGCTCACCTTTTAGCCCTGAGCAGGACTCGGTCACCGGTCCAACCTCCCATCAAGATGACGGGGTCAGAGGGAATCCAACCCAGGAAGTGATTTTACGCTCCTCACACATGTGAGGGGCTTTTAAAGACCAGAGGGAGAAGAGACCACCACAGGCCTCAAATCTGCCCAATACCCAGTCCCCCTTTCTCCTGATCTTCTTTACGATATTTTACTTTTTTTTTAAATTTTATTTTAAGTGTGCTTTATTTATTTATTGCTTTGCGAGTGTTGATGATCGTGCCAGGTTACAGTGCAGTTTCATCACAGTGGATCTAGTGGATCTTCTCCATGATGACATGGGAGTTTAGTTTGCATCATCTTTCCCAAAGACATTTCAATATGTGGAGTGGGTCAGAAGAGTGGGATCAAAATGCAGACCCTCTGGATAGAGGATGCCCACTCTAACCCCCGGGTCACAGCCACTCACAAATAACACAACTCACACTAATATAACCAATTTATGTTTTTTCAACTCCTTAACCTTTGTCGTTGAAGATCTTCTCTTTGAACACTGGGTAAAAACAAACATGACACAACCCTTAATGTTTCTAGTTCAAAAACATTTGTTCCATTTTTTTATTTTGAGGCTTTTTGAATTTGATCCTGGAGGGTTAAGGGTTAAGTTTAGTCCCTCAGCCCCTTACCTGAACCTTAACCATCCCAAAGGATCATCTTAATCTAACCTTTACCTTTAACCGAACTCTGACCTTCACCCTAAAACCACAGATTAACCCTCAAACAGCTCATGATTTAAAAAGTGGGGACCACACACACACACACACACACACACACACACACACACACACACACACACACACACAATGAGAGGTCACATATGGTCACATTCGTTTGGCTATTTTAATATAAATTTTAGGCCAATAAAGGAGTGCACTTTTATCAGAGTGAACCTGATGATTTGGTGATTTAATGCGCAGATATTGTCTCATCTGTTCACACAGGAGTGTTTTTTCAGGATGATGATCTGGTCTAGATAGATTAAGGCCGAATGATGTATTTTGTGACTGAATTTCAAAGTTCATTGGCTGAACATGATCAAATAAGAAACTATGAAATGAGCAGGTCCTCACAAATATTTGATCACAATTTTATGATGTCAATTGAATATCGTTTAATATTATTATTCATCACATTACTTATTTAAAAAAACCTTGATGCTAATGTGACAAAAGATTAGAATCTCATTTTCATTTGTGAAACATTGTAACGTTGATTTTTAACAAGACCTTCCACATTCCTGAGTTTAAAGCAGATGGCAGAGCTCATCTGTTGGAGTTTCCATTAGCGCGGCATATTTTCATCTCCTCCGTGATGGAAACACCAAACACCAGCAGGACGTTAGAGGCTGACTTCTGTTTATGCAGTGGAGGAGACACGGCAGATTTTCCTCCACCTTGTATCTGATCAGCGGAGGTTATTGGCGGGAGAGAGAAACGCCCACACGGCGAAGCGTGGCGCTACTGTGGGGTCAGGAGGTGAGCAGGGTTCATGTGCAGGCCAGAGAACCCTTTGAGATGAGGGGGAGGGGCCTGTCCCACTCGCTGCCTTTTTACTGGAGTCAGCAAAAACCTCCCAGCATCTGTGCCAACATCACACACACACACACACACACACACGGTCACATGCGCAAGATACGCTATATTATCAGTCATGTTACTTTTAGCGAGATCGTTCAGGTGGGGAGTTGAGATTAGAGTCACTTTTGAACTTGTTTATCAGAGAAAGTAAATACATGAGTGCACAATACGATCAATCGCTCAGAGTGGGACGGATTATCAATGAAAAGATACCGGAAAGAGTCACAGCATGAAAAGTGCAGTGTATCGTTATCACTTTCCAATGAACCAGACTATTGTGTTACACGAGAAAAATAAAACTTGATTTGATTTGATTTGATTTGATCAGTGCCTGCTGCAAAATCAGGCAGAATTAAAGGACTGTTGTGGGGTTCAGTCAGTTCGTTTACATGACACTGGAGAAAACCACATTTTTGGGGAAGCCCGACGACGGTGGGATTTTTAAGATGCATGGATACACCTTAGTCTGACCAAATTGGACCAAATCGGGTTTCTCACTGTGGGATTAAGACACCTAGATTATTTGATTGATAGACGCATTAATTGTGCATATTTAAATGTATATGTTCCATTGGAATGGAGTTGGATTTGGCGTTCTGGGCAGGCTCAGGATTTTTTCCCGGGTCGTGAGCCGGAAGTAGAAGGAGACGATAGAGCGGACGATCGGAAACAGCAACAGATGGAGGACGCCGGCTTCCCGCGGAGCCCGGAGCAGGTCCGAACCCGCTGGAGGAACACGAGAAGGCGCCGTGGCGCCAAACGGAACGACGCAGCGAGCGGTCGTGAACGCACCACGTGTCCGTTCTACGAACTCCTGGATGAACTCCTCACCGCCAGGTATTCTCGGGCAATTGCAACTGCCCGACTGAGGGGAATAGTCGGACTATGGCTGTAATCAGATTAAGTGGGGCGTGGAAATGTACTGAGTGTCTTGCCCAAGGACACGTCAGCATACAGATTGGGAAAAGTACCCCATGACCTTCTGGTTAGAGGACAGGTTCTTTAGTGTTTCAGCCTTTTAAAAAATCGAAAAACAATATTTTCAATTATTCTGAAATACTGAAATAAAGAATAAAATGTCACGTATCGATGCATAATATGTTTTCTATTCTTTCATTGTAATCTGCAAATGAGAGATTACATAATAATGTTTTGGTATTGTAATGTATTTTGTTGTCTCATTATACACACACACACACACACACACACACACACACACTTCTGTATATAGTAGAATTACTCACGATGATCAAGATCTGCTGTATCACTGACGCCCTTATGTTTATTTTGACCATGTCGTTAAGAGCCATTAGTCTGTGTGTTGAAATCAAAAGTGGGACTGGAATCACCATGGCGCTTGTCTTCTCTCTCTCTCTCTCTCTCTCTCTCTCTCTCTCCCTCTCTCAGACAGAGGAGCAGATCATCCTTTGAAGGTGACAATGAAAGATGGCTGATAGTTAAATAAACATTCACACTATGATGGATCATGGGAATACACAGAGCAGACATAAAGTGAAACTGGATGATGGATGTGTTTGCACAATCTGTGAATCTGGGGGTGTGAGTGGGTGGCTTTGCAAGTATATGTGACTGTGTGTGTGTGTGTGTGTGTGTGTGTGTGTGTGTGTGTGTGTGTGTGTGTGTGTTGTGTGTGTGTGTGTGTGTGTGTGTGTGTGTGTGTAAAATGGCAGCATGTCAAACAAAAGCCATATTCGTTATCCACCTGCAAACTGTTTAAATGCAGTGGAGACAGCTCATCGTCAGGAGTTGGAGTGACTGGTGATCTGCCTGCACTTGGTCGCTCAGTTGGCTGCTCCGTTACCGGACCAGCTCCATCACAACATGTACACGAGTGTGAGAGAGCACACAAACAATAACACATTCATGATATAATACTACACGATACTATGAAAATGTCTGTCAGAGACGCTGGAGGTGTCGATGACAGTAATGATAAGGGAGGTTGTGTCGATAGTAGACGGATGCAGACGCAACGACGACCCACGATCTGTTCCAGCACAATCGTGACTCGACGCTGGTGAGAAAGCGTTTGTTGGAGCAGCTCACAGACGATTGTTTCGTTTGTTGCGCATGAAAGTCCTTTCACACTGGAGAGAACTCCTCCTCCCGCAGTGAACCAATTCGTATATTCTTTTGTCAAAAAGTCAGAAAAGATCCTTTCACTTTATTGACATTTATTTAAGCAGGAGCATCTCATCCGATGCATTGAATTACAGTATCGCCGTATTAATCGTGTTTTCAAGAGCTTTACGTAATTAAAAGAGATGACTTCCTGGACTTGTACCTGTTTGTTCACTTATCTGTTGCACCTTGGTTGAACTGTAAACTTACACCAGACTTACTCTGCACCCAAACACTCAGTCTGTCAGCAGCCGGCTCCCGTGGCCTCCGTACATGAAGCTAAGTGCTGCTCTCTGTGGCGGCTGCTGGGATGGAACCTCTCAACGCATTCCAGACCTGGGCATTCTTTCACGCCTACTCTGTCTTTGCTTCCCTGTCTGTCTGACGCTCAGCCTCTCTGTCCTTGTTTCATGTCTGATCCCCTTCACACACACACACACACACACACACACACACACACACACACACACTCTCTCTCTCTCTCTCTCTCTCTATTATTATTATTATCATTATTATTATTTCTATTATTTTTGTCGTTGGTGTTGTTATTATTATTAGTAGTAGTATTGTAATAGTTATTATTAGCATTATTATTGTTATAAATAGGCCACTTGCTAAGTAACTAGTCTACATGTTGTTGTTTTTTCTTAAGATTTAATTTTGACTCTTTACTAAAGAGCCAAACAGACAGAACTTTTAAACTAAGAAAAACTCCCCTGGAAAACTCTGCTCGATGAAACAAAGCAGTTTGATTTAAACAGACTTTTATCATATTGATTTCTCTTAATTTACAAAATTATCCTACATTCAAAAATCTGTGATAAACCTTAATTACCAAATTGATTTCTCCCACTGGCTAATTTCAGTTGAAGGGTGGTCTTGCAAAAGTAATATCTAAACTATAAATGTAAGTTTCAATTCAAATCTAAGTTGTTTTTGTTATATAATTATACTTGTGTTGTGTATATACTTTCTTCTTTTCCCCGTCTACTTCTTCTTCTATTTATTTTTTATTATTATTACTATTAGAACTTGTCATAGTAGTAGACAACTACTACTATTATTAGAGGCAGTCGTAGAAGTATTTCATAGTATCTCATATCCTTTAAAGGCCTGGCTCAAATGTGGTATTCATATATTTTTTGCATGATGTAAATGTGTTTGGGATGTATGAATAGTTTCACACTTTCAAACAGTAACATACTATATGGATCAAAGAACATCAGCTGTGTGCACTCCTTCATTGGCCCAACATTTATATTCAAATAGCTCAAAACATGTGGCCATATGTGACCTCAATGTGCATGTGAGTGTGTGTGTGTGTGTGTGTGTGTGTGTGTGTGTGTGTGTGTGTGTGTGTGTGTGTGTGTGTGTGTGTGTGTGTGAATTCGTGCCTGCCACAGAGAAAGAGATGTAATAGCTATATATTGGGGTCTGCTCTGAGACAATGGCCTTTTTCTGTCTTTCTTCCTGATCAAAGGACTAATGGTCCCTGAAATGTGGCACAGACCTGTTAGTTCCTTTGGCCTCTCCTTGGCACTCTACCACATCATCAGATAATCGGAGTTGCGTGTGTGTGTGTGTGTGTGTGTGTGTGTGTGTGTGTGTCAGTGAGTCTGCAACTGGAGACATCAGAGAGTCTGCTGAGGGCCATCAGTGATTATGGGGCAAGGTGTGGTATTTGGATGTAAATGGCGTGGAGGAGACGTTAACGGCACTCGAAAAGAAAAGTATTTGTGTCTTTTATTTCCTCTTTATTGTCTTTCAGATGTTGGATTGCTCCCAGGCTCATGAAAGTGGGGAATCCTTGTAAAAGTTCAGTGACGTGACCTTCACGACCTCCTCACCTGCTCGGTCTCGTCCTCTGATCCTCACTCACTCTTTCAGACCGAGCGAGTGAGACTGTTAACGCGAGACCCACTGTGGATTCCAACGGCTCGGTTTGTTGCTGCTCTTCCAGCAAACAAACATTTATGTTCAAGGTGCAAACCTGAAACAAAGTCTCCAAAAACCCACCTGATCGTGACTCACTCTGTTGGATAATTTGGAGAAACTAAAGCCATTTTATTAAAAACCGGGCTTTCTCTTATACAATTACAGAAAAGTAACCCGACATGCTTCCTTGATTAGTTCTATGAATTTCTATACAGATTTCTAACTGCAAAGTTACCCCCAACTAAGGGTCATGAAAACAACAATTTGCAAATTCTACTGATTATTTATGCATAAAAACACAAGTGTGATTATTTTCAATTTGTTCAATTTTTCGATTTCTGCACGTAGACATATTTTTGCCAAACTCTTACTCACTGGCCCTTTTAAAGATGCAGTTTGCCATTGGAAGGGGTCTGTGATCTACAGTGGGCCAGTCCTTAATCCTTTAAAATATACAAAGATATCAACTTTAGTTCAACCAAAACAATGTGAGTGATCTGCCAAAGGAAACTGATGATGAACTATCTTGATACTCCTCTGCCCGTTGTTTCTCTGCGTTCTGCTGTAACCCGTAACTAAAGCAAGCTTTTCATCAGTCCCTTCCGGAACCAAGGCTCTGACTGGTATTGTGGTTTAATGTCTCGTGAATTCACCAGGAGCTCCTCTTCACATTTTGGTCCGGTTTAGAGTCACTGCTACGGAGCCAGCACCAGCTCGGTCTGAGAGACTTCAATGAGAGCGACGCACCACTACGGGCGACGGCAAGGTTGCGCTCCTGCCCCCTCAGAGTCGTCCTGTAGCACAACCCCTCACGCACCGCAACAACGAGGTGAGGTCGGAGACATTATCTATGGAGAGTGCAGCGAGTCCAACTGCCTGAGTGCCTTCCCAGGCGTCCTCTAGGGGAGCGCGGCAATCTTTACAATCCTCCTGATCTTCCCGACACACTGTGAGTCATTATCCTGCTATCTTCCCCTGTTCGGAGTGGCTCCTGCGAGTGAGGCTTAAGCAGCTGGAGTTGGCAGGGCTGTGTAGAGACTGCCGGGACGAATGCCTGGCCCACGCCAAGTAAGAGCGCTTCAGAGCCAGAGCCGGGGGAAGACCATTTCAAGGAAGAGGCTCGGCGCCAGCGGGAGGAAGCCCAGCGACCAGCTCAGCGGCAGGCGGCCCGGCGAGTTCAGGTCGGACTGTGAGAGCCGCAGGTGGATCCGCTCCCTCCGCCAGGCTCAGTGCCCCAGCTGCCTGCTCCTTGCCCCCACCATCCAGGTCACCCAATCCCATCTGGGGGCCCTTCCGCCCTGGCTAAGCCATCTTACAAACATCCATCATGTTCAACCATGTCGCTTTGGCAGCGGTGACATGCAGGTGACCTCAGACCCGCCGGCAGCTCCGGACGCACATGAGGCGCGGTAGATGAAGTACGCCGACCTTATCAACGGCCTCCCCAATAAACCCATCGCCGCCAAGCTCCTCAGGCCCTCTCAGCTCATTGTACGCTCGCGAGCGCACGTGGCAAATGTGGACTCACCACGGAACAAGACACAGCGCAAAGCGCTTTACTTTGAGGACGGATTCGAAAAGGAGTTGCTCAACCAGGTCCAGTTCCTTAGTGCGAGTAATGGCGCTGATGTCCTGGGCCCAAAGCCCCATGGCTTATACAGACTCGCTGGAGATACTGACGCAGCAGTATAGAAAACCTACAAACCTCGGAGGGAGCAACTAACGACACTCTGTCCCCCAGAAAAAAAAACATCCAGAGACACCAAGGCTCATGAAGACCTCCCACTGACGTGGACCACCCTCTAGAGTCTAGATGAACTCCCCAAGCAGCTTTAAACAGCCAGCATGAAGCACCGTTCGAGGGATGATCCATGGAGACTGGTGATGGCCCACTGGTGCCCCTTTGCCACCAAACTGGCTCCAGTGCGAGTTCAGAGCTGGTGTCAGTGCCATGTTTAGTTGGTTAAACTCCTGCTGGATCTGCTGAACACTGACACACTTACTACTAATACGCATCTCTTCTGTTAACAATGACACCACAGCTCTGCCTCTTCCTAAATGCGCTAACCCGCCAACGACAGCGACAATGCATACGCTTCATGTCTTCTTCTCTGTTCCGGGTGTATTTCCGTGGCAGCGTTCCTGGCCTGGCATGTGTACTACAGCCTTTTTGAGTAATTCCATGTGGTCAACATCATTTCTTGATACAATGACGTGTTTACAGATTTTTTTTATTTTATTTTTTTTATCCGTGTGGACAAGGACTCCAAACTGTTTACGCACCATATTCAGAAGAAAACACCAAGAACAACACTAAACAAAGAGTGAATTCTCTATATTTCATGTCAGGCCATGTGTAAACCCAATAGGTGCTGTTTGCATGTTATCACTGCTGTTGAAGTAAACACCCAATTAGTACAAACCGAGCAACAGATAAGAGCTTAGATGTAGTGACTCATTGGCAAACTGATAATTTCCCAGGTGTCAGATGGAGGTGAACGCACTTCAAAGACAGTGAACAGAGAACTTCTTCTTCCTCTTGAACAGTTCCAGGAAAACCAGCCCTTTCTATCTGGGTCACCGTACTTCTATCTGTGACGACACTTCATGTGTGGCTCCTCACCAGCTTCAGTATGTGTCAGACATGCAGGGAAAACAATTATTCAACTCGAGTAGAATTGAAAATAATCCCAATCAGCAGCTGTGAGGAGAGTTTTACACATACATCAGCTCTCTCACTGAAAGACAGCAGTGCTGCTTAGGTGCAAACCTCTGTTGTCTATTAAAACCGCTTGACCAGAACCAGGAAGTAGCATCCTGTGCTGTCTGGGCTATACTGTCCTCATATCTGTGATGAACGCACGATGACCTGGAGGGTTTCTTGGAAAGTTTACAGCTTTATTGCTGCCCGTTGGCAGGTGGAATGCACACTCATGACATCGGTGATAGTGACGGTCAGACTGCGTCGGTACGATAAGAGCATGACTCTGAATGACCGCGTCATGTTTGACTGTGTTCAAATCAATAACAAGACTTCTGCTCGTCGCTCCTTGTGACAGTATATTTACTTAGTCAGTGAGAAACCTCATAGTTACTAAATGTTTACGTGAATGTGCTGCTGCATATATTTATAGGGGTCAGGTGCCACCGGTTCCAGAGATGACGAGACAAAAACGACATAATTACACTTGAGAAAGAAAGTGTGGTTTTTCATCGAGGGGCAACCTCAGGTGCAGGCGGATAAAGTACGATAGGAATTTTAAAAACTCGCAATTCACAGGGTGGCCACTGGGGGCTGACTCCAAAAGCGAGCAAATCCCCATAGACTCCCATGTTAAAATGATCAGTAGACGTGTGTGTGTGTGTGTGTGTGAGAGAGAGATAGTGTTAATGCAATGATCGGATCTCCCAGGGTGCTCAACTCTACCTGACCCCCTGAACTTGTCAACAGTCTCTCAAATTATGAATAATCACAGTAAGACGCTAACAGCCATGCTAACGATCCCATTAGCATCTCTTACCGGGCACTTATACGGCTCCACAGCAGGGGCCGGGGGGCTAGCAGACACTGTGCAAACACAGTTTAAGGAATTAACACTTTCATTGACTTACATTGACTTTTCCACCACAGATGTTATAAGCCAATTGACTCTTAAGTGAAACTCACCCATCAAACCTAATAGCCGTCCCTTGACGTTAAAGTGCGTCCATACTGTGCGTGATTGTTCACGCTGACTTTCATTTGATATGATCGTGTCGCCCCTCGGCCAACCCTCCGTTAAACGCTCGCATTCATTCCGTTCAGCAGGTCTCAGAAGTTTTCTTTCTCTGTACGTCAGTACATTTGTCGATGACCTCATAAGATCAAAAATCTGTGATTGATACTCCTGCTCAAAAATACTTCAGTACTCACAGGTCTTTTCTACACTTCAGGAACTGGGTTTGCATTCACTCCGAGGTCAGTGACTCTGCAACGGAGCCTCTACGGGATTTGGGCAGGAGTCGAGCTTAAGTGCAGAGGCATTGATGAAGGAAAAGCTTTTGTTTTTTGGTGAGAGTGGAAAGTTACTCTGTGGATCGCATGGAGTGGGTCATTTGTTCCACCACCAGGGAACCGCAGAGAAGAAGAGAGTCCGGCTTGTGACTTTTTCGTTACTGTTCTGTGAGAAAACGAGCACCAAGGTTTGATGGAGCATCATCATTTGTTGGGTTATAATTCAAACGACAGGGATTTTATGACCCTGAAACACAGAATCTTCACTCTTCCTCCGTGGCTCTGCCGCCCTCAGTGCTACTGTTCGGAGCAACAAGTGTTCCGGTGTATAAACATGCTGCCCGCAACACTTCACCGGCTGTTACGAGGATTTACTCTGCACCGTGTTCAGGCTTGGGATCCGTCTGAGAGCGAGCAAGTTCAAAACCTCTTTCAACAGTGTTGTAAATTCACTACAATGGTCAGAAATGTGGACAAAAATGGCCTTGGCCATGTAAAGTTTGGTCTTCGCTGGGTAATGGGCAACAAGGGAGGGGAGCAGACGGCTCTGCGGAGTAACGAGTGGAGGCAAAGTTCAGAGAAGTTCATTCACATCGTTCCAGGCCTGGAGCGGCAGGGAGAGGACGGCCGCACATAAAGGTGTCAGCCACAATTTAGCGTCGCAATCTGGCCATTAAACCCAAACTCTTTAAGCCAGTGTGACTAACAATACAAGTACAAGAGTTCAGTATGTGTGGATCCAATAACTGCAAGTAGGACAGCAATAAACAACGGCCAGGAATTGCAGCACAATGCTGAGACGTCAGTGTGGAGTGAAGGGATGCTTGGTGTAAAACAGAGAGAGAGAGAGAGAGAGAGAGAGAGAGAAACAACTTGTAAATGAGGTCAAAGCACATCTGCAAGTAACTGTGCCGTCGGCCTCAGGCTTTTATTTGGCCACCGACGTCAAGACTTAAGTTTTACAATTACAAGCAATAAATGTGTCATGCTACCCAAGAGACTGACAAGGTCGCGGGATGCTCACTGTCGGTATTTGACAAAGAACTGCGCCTTTAAAGGTGCAGTGTGCACCATTTGGTGACATCTAGAGGTGTTAGTTCCATGTTGCATCCATCACCTCAGCCTCACTGTTCTGAGCGTGGAGGAGAACACGAGGTCGACTTCAGTTGTCATTAAGACTCAGAAGATGTTTAGTACGTCCACTTTTACTTCTGTAAAAACATGGCGGCCCCCGTAGAGAGGAGCCGCCCCTCATGCAAATATACATTAATGGGCTCATTTCAGGTTGATGGGGGGAAAAAAACCATCTAAATGGTTATAAATTTGTGAACATGTCGGTATATAATTGTTTTGTAATATTTTTCGAAGCAACAAAAATGACATATCTTACACACTGCACCTTTAACAGACATGGTAAATGTAAGGGAATATGATGTTTATAGTTTTGAATACAAAAGCTGTTCATCAAGAAGAGCCACTATGGATGTGAGTCGAGCTTAGTACGAAGTCCAGCTGTTCACATTTGTCTAATTAACGACTGCGCACATTTAAATGTTTTGTTAATTGTTAACGACTTGCTGGATTTATACTTTTGTGGATCAGAGAAGTTGTGAGAGACTATGAAGTGATTCCCCAAGTTTTGTTATATACATACAAAGTCTGCGCTCAGCAGCTTTATCGAAAAGTCCCTGTTATACATTTTGAGATCGAGGACAAACGTCCTGGGCAGATACACAACGTACTGACAAAATGAAGAAGTGCGTCAGATGCCGGCAGCTCACTGGGATTCACTCACTCTGTCGTAAACCGAGGACATGTCATTTCATACAGAACACGTTCACTTAGACTCAGATATTGCCTGATTAGATTTGGGTGGTCAAAGGTCAAAGATCAAAGTCACAGTGGCAATGAAAACACGTCAAAACTATCTCAAGTCTGCCTTTAGTAAATGTAGACACACTTTGAACCAATATCAAAGACGTCGGTGACCTCGTGTGAATCAAAAGAAACAGCACCTCTTGCTGGTGATGGGGTTTCTCCTCTGTATGACCCTGAGGGTTCACGGGGTTCTGGGGAGATTCATGGTCCTGAAGCTGAAGTGATCAGCTTGAACTCAGTTTCACCCTCTGTGCTCATCTGCCAGGGTCATCAACACTGCTCCTTCAATGGAGCTCACATGTTTCGACTATTCTTCTTCAGCCACACACAAACCTACATGTCTGAGTTCAATACATGACTGTCCTCGGTCAAATATAGATCCAAACATGATCCTTAACACGTTCACAACTGTTCAGTGTCTCAGACCTCTCCTGGATGTGGGCTGACACTCTCACCGTTAACATCTGCTCCGAAATCCTTTATTTTACTATAATATAATTCTGTTATTGCAGGCAATCTTCTGGGGCAACTCTCCATGAGGTTTGTAAACTGTGGATTAGATTCGTGAGACTCCTTCCTGTCTCTTGCAGAAGTTTAAGGGCACGGGTTTTAGGACGTTGCACCTTGTGCTTCTTTACCGGGGCTGTCAAACATAAGGCCTGCGGGCCAAAACCGGCCCAAGGGTGACTCTGCAATCAGAGTATTACAACCAGAGAAAAGACATGACCTGCACTTGTTCAATAAAAGTAAAAGGAGTAGTAAGTAAAATGTTACGTTGGAGGTTGTTCATAATGTTTTGTAAAAAAGACAGTTCCTTGAATGTAAACATTGTCAAAATGTACTTGTAGATTTTTGCTCGAAAACAAAGGGAACATTTGGAGTTGTTGTTCATGCTGTGATTTTACTGGTCCGACCCACTCGAGATCAAAATGAGGCGCATGTGGCCCAAGAACTCAAATGAGTCGGACTGCCCCGATCTATACAAACACACATGTGACGCCAGTGAGCGACTGATGTAACTGGACCTCAACCGGGTCTCGGCCAGAGTCACTGACACCACATTGTAACCTTTTATTCTCCCTATTTCAAAAGCAACGGAGAAAAAAATAACAACCATCAGTTTTATTAAATAAAAAGGCAATACAAGGTAACACAAGTCACTTAAATATGTCGGCATGGGATAGAGAAGTTATATAAACAGACTCTACATTATATATGTACATAATCCTATACAGATACACCTGGGAGTTGATTTAAGTGTTCCACGTTTGTATATATAGTGCCTCTCGTTTAGTTTGTCCATAGCTTCAAATGTATATACAAATTCAAAAAGGACAATACCATATAAAATACATTCTCAGATGATCTACAGTATTTACACATCGTCCCCAAGGACGGAAAGAAGCTCCTCTCTGTCCATGTCAACACCTGAGTGCTTCCCCGCCCCTCTGGGCTTTGGAAGTCAAACACACATCAGCCTGGTCCCTGCACCTTCACTTCTGTACATAGCTGGTGAACTTGGTTGGCAGATTGTCCACAGGATAAACGGTGGGCCCGGTTTTCATGGTGGGCAGCCCGTTCAACAGAGTCCAGTCACACTTGGTCACCACTTCCACCAGGAAGATCTTCAGCAGCACCTTGGCGAACTCTTTGCCCACGCACATCCTGGAGCCGCCTCCGAACGGGATGTACTGGAACCGGGCGGAGTCGGCGAAGGAGTCGGCCATGAAGCGCTCCGGCTGGAAGGCCTCCTTGTTGGGGAAGTTCTCCGCCACGTCGTGAGTGTCACAGATGCTGTAGAGGACGTTCCAGCCTTTGGGGATTTGATAACCCTGGAGTGGTGCAAGGGAGACGGTTAGTGACAATTCCAACTGATTTGGACGCGTTCCCGTCGGCCGCTCTTTGCGAATCCAAGCTGGAGTGGAAATCTTTGTGGACTTACGTTGAGCTCAAAGGTCTTGAGCGCCACTCGGAAGCCGCCGGGTATAGGAGGGTTGATCCTCAGCGTCTCTTTGATGACACAGCCGGTGTATTTCAACTGCTCCAGGGATTCCATGTTCAGGTTGCGGAAGTCCATCTGCTGCTCCTCCTGAGCACACGGAGGGAAAACACAAGGTTGGGAAGAGAATTGTGCTGACTGGACAATTCAGCGTAAAACCAGACTTTATAGAAAATAAAATAACTGCAGGATTAATAAGTATCAATAGTACAATTACATTTTTTGATCAAAAGGACACGATGGGGCTTGACACTCACCTTTTCCATGAGTTCCTGCCTCATTCTATCCACCACCTCAGGGTTCAGGCCGAGGAACATGAGCAGAGAGGTGGCCGTGCTGGCCGTGGTCTCGTGGCCTCCAAACAGCAGCTCTGTGGCCGACTCCTTGATGGCCTGGAGACAGAGAGAAGCTGCTTATAGCGACACCACCAGGACCACCAGGACCACCAGGACCACCGCAGCGTGACGAGACAGATGGAATACGGAGGAAGGGTCATTACCTGCATGCTGAAGGACTCTCCGTTCTTCTTGCTCCGGTCAATGAGCTGCTGCAGAGCATCTCTGTGACTCGAGCTCCTGTCGGTCTCCTGCACCTTCTTCCTGATGTTCTCCTCGATTTTGGAGTGGATGAAGTTTCTCGCTTTCAGACCCTGGAGGACGGCAAACGTGAGAGAATGGAATACAGACGAGTGGTCACGGACATACATGGAGGAGTATTCCTGACATACATGGAGGAGTATTCCTGACATACATGGAGGAGTATTCCTGACATACATGGAGGAGTATTTCTGACATACATGGAGGAGTATTTCTGACATACATGGAGGAGTATTTCTGAATATCATGCAAAATGTGCAGCTTTGCGCTTCGACGACCGGGTGTCACATCTCCTCATCACTGAACGTGCGGTGTGGAGGACGCGGCGGTGACTCTTACCCGGTACAGTCCACTGAAGGGCACGTCGATGGGCAGAGAGAACAGGTTCTTGATCATTTCCTCAAAGGCTTCCACCAGCTGCTCCTCGTCAGTCTTGATCTGCTCCGGTTCGAATCCCAGCAGGATCCTCATGGCGATGCGGAACATGAGGCGCTTCATCTCCGGGTAGACCAGCACACAGGAGTCCTTGACCAGCCACTCCCTCACCGCAGCCTGCACCTCCTCCTGGATGACGGGGATGTAGAGCTCCAGCGCCTCTCTGGAGAAGGCTTGCATGATGGCCTGGGAATAAAGGCACAGGTGTGTAAAGGGTTCATGCTACTTTCCAATGATTCTTCTCAAAGTTATTTTAAAATCCCGCCCGTAAAACGTAGTCTGTGGATGCATGTCTTGATTTATTCATTCATGTATTCATCTCTATAATGCCACTGGTCCACGGATTCAATGACAGATCACAACTGTATCCAAACAACATCCATATTTCGTCTCAGGGGTTAATACCAGTTTTTTTTTAGTTTTTTTTATCATAGTGCAACATTAGCTTTAAGATATCGATTGAACTATATTTAGTATTTGACTGGTCACATCAATTCAAACCATTATTGACTACATTCAGTGCCGAACACTGGTTCTTTCTTGTGATATTGTAAAGTTTATAAAGGAGATAAACATTTGGAATCAACACAAACATCCCACATCGAAAAGTGCAGGCACACCTTCTTCTTGCTCCTGTGCAGGGCTCCGTGCACGTTGGACAGGGTGTCGGAGCCCAGGATGGTGCGCACGGACGCGGGCCACTGCACCGACACGAGCCGGTGCTCCCCCAGCAGGATGTGCTTGACGTTATCCGCCCCTGTCACGCGCACCGTGGGGTTCCCGAAGAGATGCGTGCGGTAGATGTAACCGTACTTCTGGCGCTTCATGCGCAGGAACTTTCTCCTCTGCAAACACACACACACACACACACACACACACATAGACAGCGAGAGAGAGAGAGAGAGAGAGAGATCAGACTATGGAACACACACCGGAGACTGATGACGAGACATGGGAAATCAACTTCTAATTTATATGTAAAAAAAAAATTAAAATTAAAATTAAATTAAAAAAAATTTTTTTTTTTTTAAACCTCCGTGGATCAGACAGATCGTCCCCACGCGTCGCGCTCACTCACCTGCAGGATGAGCTGCAGCGTCTCTCCGATGAAGGGTAAGCCCATAGATCCCGGGGGCAGCGGGCGGGGGCAGCTCGGGTCTCTCCCCCGGACCGTGTACACCTCCCACAGCTTGACGGCCACGAGGAAGAGCAGCGCGGGCAGCACGATGGTGCACAGCAGCGTGGCCAGCAGCGCGCTCACAGCCATGTCTGCGCGGCGCGTGCAGGTGAAGCTCGCGGGCGGAGTGAGGCTCCGCGCCGCGCGCCGCCTCCTCTTATAGGCTGCGGCCGCGCTCACCTTCTCCTCCCTCCGTAAATTAGTTCACGCAAAGTTCATCTTTAATTGTGGGTGTCGCGCGGCCCCGCCCCCCGGGCTGCGCGGCGGATGGGCGACACCGCCGCGGACCATTTGTCCCGTGGGCCCGCATCTTGTTTTTTTTTTGGTTTTTTTAATCCCATGCCTCCTGTTGCACGCAGACAATCCACGCAGGGTTTCACTGAGAAGAGGTGATGATGATCATCCCCCCCCCCCCCCCCCACACACACACACACACACACTCACCCCACCCCCGGGGACAATGGGAGCACGTCCCCCAAAGACGCCTTTGTTGGCGGAGCGGCAGCTAGTTTACACACTCATTACCTCCCCGGCTCAGGGGCCGCGGAGCCGTGGGGCCCCGGGGCCGCGGAGCCGTGGGGCCCCGGGGCCGCGGAGCCGTGGGGCCCCGGGGCCGCGGAGCCGCCTGCAGGGCGCATTCAAGAGCACACAGCGCTTGACTGCGTGGCTCCTAATCCCGCGCCCCGTGGCTCCCACTCATTATTCATACAACGGTCATCTTTATTTATGCTGAGCTTTTCAAAATAAAGCGACGCACTAATGAGTCACAAATTAAGGATAGATGAGTCAACAATGCTCCCAAAACAAGTAAAGGCGGTTGGAAAAGGTCTGGAGGAAAGAGGAGAAACACCAACAGGAGGAGAGAGTGCAGCTGAAGGTGGGAGCAGAGGCAGAGAGGGTGTGGAGCGTTTGGTAGAATATCAACGTGGAAATGGAGATGAAACTACACGGTGTCACACCGGAATCAGGTCTGAGTGAAACTTGAATTGGGATGAAAGTTGCACGAATGGTTTTCACAATAAATGTCGAACTAGGTCTGAATTTAAAACGGAAATGGACGGACAATAAAAATGTGGGAAAATTGGAGGATAAATATATTGATTTTTTATTTTTGTATTTGACGTTTACATAAATGTTACTGCTCACTTTATTATTATTATTATTATTATTATTATTATTATTATTATTATTGTCATTATTATTATTATTATTATTATTTATTATTATTATGATGATGATAATGCTGTGATATGAAGTTCTATCAGACACGATTCCATTGTGCAGGAATGTGCAATGTCAACAGAGACACCTTGGGAAAGTGGACTGGTCTGAAACAGCTGGAAAACCAAACGTGCGTTGGGTTGTGTCGGTGTTGGTCTGCTGCCTGTTGTCGTTGCCTCCGCGTGAGTGACGCGTTGACTCCATGACGGTGCCAACACGAGGATGACGGAGCACACGAGTGACAGATGAGAGGATGAACGGAGGAGTGAAAACTCTCCTGTCCTCTGTTTGACTCACAGCCTCCATCAGACACTTTCACATCCGAGAGACTTTAATGCCATAACTTCAGCGTGCGCGCGCGCGCGCGAGTCTGTGCATACTGTTGCTGCTGCTGCTGCTGCTGCGTACACTGTCACGCATGACGTGGACACAGCCAGCACAGAGATAATCTCATCTCTACTTGCCCTCCATACTTCTGCAGGGCTTTTTTTATTTATTATTATTATTATTATTATTATTATTTACATTGAATGTGTTCATATGTTACATGAACAGCAGGGGGCAAATATTCCCCTTTGCACTGATCCGCTGCGTTTTAAAGGTCACTTCTGAAAAAACATGATAAAACGATGACATACTGACATTCTCATGAGTTTATGATGTTTTAAATGATTTATTTTATTTCCTCTGACCCAATGAGCCCATCAATGTATGTTTACATGAGGAACGGGTCCGCGCTACGGGGGCGGCCATGTTTTTACGGTAGCCCAGAGTGGATATACTGAACGTCATTTGAGTTTTAATAACCTATAATAATCTACCATTGGTTCTCCTGCATGTTCAGAAGGGTGAGGTGCTGGACTTTACGTGCAACTTCACCACTAGATGTCACCAAATCTTACACACTGCACCTTTAATGTTGTCAGTGTCAAACGTGTGTTTCCTGGCTAATCTCACTCAGTGCATCTTGAAATCCTATTCAAAATAAAAGCACACATTTTTTTTTCTTCACTGTTTTTCCCCAGTCAAAGGCCCACGACCCACTGGGAATGGGTTCGTGACCCACTTTGAGGTCGCGACCCACCAGTTGAGAATAACTACTTTATAGCAATAGTGTCTGTGGTAACACCTGGATTCTCTCGGCCTCATGCAGAATATAATTACGATAAAGACAGGAGCCTGCAACACCTCCCATCTCCACAACCACAACCACACACACACACACACACACACACACACACACACACACACACACACACACACACACACACACACACACACACACACACACACACACACACACCACAGCTAAGTCACAACTTCAAATGACGAGCTGCCAGCTGCTCATCACTCTTTTGCATAAAAACATTGTGACTTTAAAAGAATGTCGGTTATTTTGATCTGTGTTATGATGATATGGAGGCTAAGGTGGCATGGCTCTCACCACACACACACAAACACACACACACACACACACTTTCATTTATCTCTCTCTCTCTCTTTCTCTCACACACTCACATACTCAGAGTGAAGACAACGCCACGCCAAATAACCACAGTGCATGTTCTCTCTCTCCCTCTCTCCTCCCCCTCTCTCCCTCTCTCTCGCTCTCTCGCTCCCCCCCTCTCTCTCCCTCCCTCTCTCTCTCTCTCCTCCCCCAGCTCACGCACTGGCTGACCTGCTTGTGACCCTGACATCTTGATGAACCCTAGCGCTCAACCAAGTTCACTGCCCGTCAAAGATAGGGAAAGATGGGGTGGGGGAGGGGGGAGGGGGAGGGGGGGGATGCTACGGAGTCAGCACAAACAGTTTAAACAGGGGTTACCGGTTTTTACAATACTGAATGTTGTTCTGAGTCCTGTTTACGATACAGGTTGGGGGCCGGACTTCGAATGTGACCACAGTCGAGCACTTGTGAAAACATCGGAACATAAATGGAATAAAGTGTCCCCCTCTGTCTCGGCCCATCATTTCAGTTGGGGGTCCACGTACGGCTAAATCTGACGTGTGGTGGGCCGGACCCTTGAAATCACAGCATGATGACCTATAAACAACAACAACAACAACAACAACTCTCACTGTTTATTTTAGTGCAAAATACTATCACTATTTTTAGAGGGCATCACCCGTTCCCACCATAGTTCCGCTCATTTCCAACCAGGTCTGATGAGATGATAAACAAACCGTGTGAATGTGTCCACACTCAGGAGAACTGCCGAGTCAGCACAGTGACACACGAGGTTGTTGTTGTTTTTTTAGCCCTGCGAGGATTTTCATGTTTCCTCGTGCGAGGAATCATTTTCATGTTTCCTCGTGCGAGGAATCATTTTCATGTTTCCTCGCTTGCACAACACAATGTCCCGTGCAGTAAAACCCGAATCCCTGGAACAGACTCATCAGACAGCCAGAGAGCAAAGAGCAAATATAAAAACGAGAGAGAAAACATGAATTGGTGGGACTGAACACAGCCCAGCATTGGGCCCTCAACGGCTGTTGGGGCAATATGTTGCCACGTTTTCAACCAAAATGCGTCCAGGCCGTATTACAGAGGATCCAGAAATAAGTCAATGGAAAATAATATTAGGTCGGAATGTTCAAAAAGTGACAAACTATATTTCCCTTTAAGAAGAAATCTAAACTAGCTTGAAACTCCGGTGGGTCCTTACGGTCGCGATAGAGCGAGGTTCTTGTCCCAGGTCTTAAAATGAGGATGAGGGAGTTTCCATACAAAGAGAATCTTTGATTCTTGTGTCGTATCTCGGCCTCGACTCGAATGTGTTAGAATGTTTCAAGATAGAACAGCATGTAAAACAACATCCACAGGTTTGACACACGGCCTTTTGGTGCCGTCGCCGGTAGATTTGGGGGATTTTGTGCATCACCTTCGGAACATGGCGACATGCAAAGTGAAAGTGTCTCCGTCTCCGGCGCCGTCAAAAGCAACTTTCCTCCACCTGCTCAGCTCCAACACAGAGAGGGTGAGCCGGCAGCTGCTGGACAAACCCGAGTGGAGCTGGAAGGCTCGGAAATGTCACGAGCGCCTCAGGTCTCTCCCCATGTCAGGACCGTGAAGCCTCCGCCGCGTGAGCAGGGCAAGATTTCTGCTGATTTACAACACGCTTTACGGTAACACACGCTTTACGGTAACACACGCTTTACGGTAACACACGCTTTACGGTAACACACGCTTTACGGTAACCGGTCTGCAGGACTCCTCCGATTTGCAGTTTGAGGTGCAAATCTGAGCTGTATTTCCCAGCAGGAGGAGGTGAGAGGGGGTGAGGGGGGGGG
>JAFBJT010107437.1:98193-121362 GCA_016785325.1 Chascanopsetta lugubris | reverse complement strand
AGAAGAGGCGCAGACAGACACAGCAGCAGCCATGGCAGACGAAAAACCCAAGGTGAGAAGCGGCTTCTTAACGAGTGTTATTTTTCTTTTTTATCTCCTGTGGGTAGCTCACCGTAGCTGCTGTTAATCAATCTGCACCGAAAACCTCCGGCGTGTGGGACCGACTCGTCCATGGCCGCAGAGTCATAGAGAAAGCTAACCGCACATAGCACCTAGCCATTAGCAAGCTATCGGGAGAAGTTAGCATAATAAGCTAATGCGGCTAAGGCGGCGCGAGCCCCGCTCGTCATCATAGAAATTTGACTTTATTATCGATTAGTATACGTCGTAGTCTTACTTAAACATATGTTGATTTTATTATTTATGATTGACCTGAAACTCAATGCGTTATAGTAAATGTGTGTCCAAGGAACGTTACCGAAAGCCGGGGAGGCAGAGCATAATTACCGTTATGGGACTAAATGAATTGTCCATAGATAAAACGATAATTTGGTATTAGATAGCTAAACTACCATACTCACTGGTTTTGTCTCGGACATATCTATGAATGCGGCGCCGTTCTTAGGATTGGTTATGGGCATCATGTGTTTTCATTCCTGTTTAGGCCTGTGGGCATTCTCACAAGCTGCAGGCCATTGTTAATTGCCTAGCTCTATGCTAATGCTACATGCTAACGTAATGTAGCTTTTCTCACTCCGGGGTCCCATTACGCTCTGTAATCACGCAGATTCTGCTACATTCTGTGCTTTTAGACGAACAAGAAAGGTCCTAGTTATCATATTTACACTTGTTTCCACGTAAATTACGTTGTAGTTCATTCACACTGTAGTTGTAATGCTCGAAGGTACACACTGTACATGAGTCTTCGATTGTCTGCTAAAAGCTGATGGGGTTTTTTGTGTTTTGGGGGGGCCACTGTTGAATTGAACAGCGTTGGAGGGGTCTCATTTGAACAAGCTGCTTTATTCAGCCCTGTGTCACATTCACACCATAACGTCTTTCTGCTCCCTGGCCATCAGGAGGGAGTGAAGACGGAGAACAATGAGCACATCAACCTGAAGGTGGCAGGCCAGGACGGCTCAGTGGTGCAGTTTAAGATCAAAAGGCACACTCCTCTCAGCAAACTGATGAAAGCCTATTGTGAACGACAGGTGAGATGACTGCATACATGTTTTCCCCCTTCACAATGTTTCATTGTACGGAGACGCTTTGCAAGCAATACGAATACGATGTGTAGGATTCAGGCCCGTCTAGTGGTACGTTTCATCTTCACCATTAAAATGGAATTAGTCTCACTTAACCTTAGACAAGGAACCTTTAAGAATCTTTAGAGTTTTCACACAACTGTGTTGCAGTTACAGATATTGGGATATCTTTACTCCTTGTCGTGGTTGTTTTGAAAAAATGTTCTCTTCTTCCTTTTTGATATCTTAAACATTTCTGTCTGTTCACACAGGGGCTGTCGATGAGGCAAATACGGTTTCGATTTGATGGACAGCCCATCAATGAATCAGACACACCCTCGCAGGTAAGACTACAGCCACCTGAGATGATCACTTCCTGAATCCACTTGTTTCATCGGGGACATTTTTTTGAATGAACTAACAAATGAGATTAACTGTGGTATACCATGATGTCAAAATATATTATTGTTCATCCACATGTGAATTAAACGCCTGAATCTATTTTAGTACAGTCCAGATTAAAGAGTAACAGTGTAACATAAAATATAACCTAAAAACACAGTATGATATGAGATGAAAGACAACTATTTAAGAAATACAAATCATCTTACAGCAAGGAGCTGGAATGTATGTATGTCATGCAAGTAAAAGTCATAATGGATACTATTTGATACATTGTTATTAAGAAAGCATATGTTAAGATAAAATATACTTTGTCACAGAGACTGCAAAACAACACACATGACAATACATGTGTACTAGATTGTGATCAGATGATCACGTGGAGACTGATTTTTATTCTTCCATTTGAAATGAATTTTATTGTAATTAAGACCACTACAAAGAAAAACTGGTGTTAGAATTGACATGGTTCTCAGAGCATACACATGAAAGGATCACACACAGAGAGATGAGTGAAAACAAAACCAGTGTAGCAGTAACAAAAAAGCATAGCTGTGGAGTCTTTACAACTGTTCTAAAGCTAATCTCTTACTTAACACCTGAAACTGAACAAAGGGTAGACACGCTGTCATTCCAGCATTGTGCCATTATGTCACCGATTTGTTAGCTAATGTTGTGCACGTTGTGTATTAATGCAGACTACAGACAGAAGAGTAAGACTGTGATTACTCCCTCCTTCTCCACAACACTTTTACGCAGACAAACCTCATATTGGTGGAAACATAGTTGTCCTCCATCTTTTTATTTACATAAAGTGTGAAAAACCTAACTCGGTGCATTTTGTTACACTTACTGTAATCACACTTTGTCTTAAAATTAGCAATGTATGACTACCTTTCAAACTTTAGTCATGGCCAATTGTTAATGATGTCATTCCTGCACATCACTAATTGTTAGAGCAATATTCTTTTTTGCTAGAGGCGCTGTCTCGAATTTGCTGTTTAAAAAAAGGAAATTCTACTTCTCATAACCTCTTATTACTGAGTCAAGTCAAAGCACTGGTATAAAGTGTGTCTTTCTTAACCAACACACAACTGTCTACCTTGTTCTCCTACAGCTAGAAATGGAGGACGAAGATACGATTGATGTGTTCCAGCAACAAACCGGAGGCTCTTCTCTTTAAAGACTGTTTCCTACAAACATCCCTACCTCCCCTTTACATCCCTCAACATGTTTGTTATGCCCAGTCTTCAAATGCTCGTGACCAGTGTTGATACCATCCAGTGGAATACTTTTTTTCAAAATGCTGGAAGACAGCAGCACAGTTGGTGTAGTTAGGCCCTGTCTCGCTGTCATTCACTTGTTAACATTTCTGAACTGCGCAGTGTAGACAACTTGTAAGCTACAGTGTGTCTGTGCCGAAGAAATTAAAAGCTTCTTGTGAATTCTTTCTTATTTTTCTCCTGTTTTCTTTTTTTTTTTTTGTAGAAAGTTTTGGGGGAAAAAATCTTGGTCCTTGTGTTTGTTTTTATACATCTGTCATTGAGGTTTCGATTCTGATGGAATTTTGTTACTGTTGTCCGGTAAGCCTGCATTTTAAACTCACTGACATCTGTTATGAAAATGTAGTATTGGAATAAATTGAGTTTTTTTTAATACATGTTCCTGTCTGTTGTATTGATACTTTGAAGTTTCATAGTAGCAGATATATCTCAGGTAAAATATCCAGCACAATACGTATATTTTCCTCACATTTCTTATAGTCTGATATTCTGAATCTCCAACACTCCTGTCTGACAAGATACAATAAACTGACAATATAGAACTGCTTGGAAATGTTAATTTTAAGAAAGGTTTTCAGCTTTAATTCAAGACTGATTGTACACTTGTTTTTTTTATGTATTGACAAATCCTTGAGTAATGGCACAATCTATATTGTCCTCTAATTGAGTTTAAGTGTTTTAAGTAGCAAGGCGAGTGGCACTATTAAAATACGGTATTAAACATTGTGTTCTAAATTTGCACATTTAGCAAAGTTTCATTATTCAATTTACCAGCGCAACAGCTTGTTACATATTGAGTCAAAGAAGGGCTCATTGTTTAACTCCCATAAGAATGATAGAATTCATATGTATATACACGGAATAATAATTCTACCTTGAGATGAAACCTGGTGAACTGCAGTGACAAACCCATATTGGACTGTGTGTATCTGTAAACACTTAAGAATGGCTTGTCACTTGACTTACAATTAGAAATATAATATTTGGTGTTCCTACTGCACTGATTCGGATTCCTCTACTGACTGTGATATACACATAGAATACACACGGGTCGTTTTGTTAGCTACAGGTGATAGCTGATGGTAGGGCCAGCCAGACACATCTGAACATATGGTTGCTCTCTGAATACCTAGCCAATCACAGATCACGATTGAGGTATCGGGATCCAATCATAGAAAAGGATTATCACTTTTGGGCGGGACTTGCTGGGTGTTGATCCGCAGCACTTGCTCTTGCATCCGCACTGCTGCCACACGTAAAATCACCAGAGTAAGCGGAAATAGAGACTATTGGCTTTCAAATGAATAGCAAATTGTGTCTCCCCCTCCTTTCATTAAGGGTTAAAAATGATATACATTTGTGGTCAACATGTACTCTCTGAAAGTAAATTGTCTAGATATGAATGTTTTACAAACTGGTATGAATCTAAACAATATCAGAACTTTCATTTGTGAGGTCACCGTGTTTTATTTTGAAAAATTATCCGGAAGTTGGGTACCACTTGGACGGTTCAGTGCCATGCTGTTGTCATCATCAGACTGGAAGAAGCAGGTTGATTTTTGAGGACCACCGGCAACGGCAGACAAATGATGAAGTGGTGAAATAGCAGCTAATGAAATAGTCATTGTACCGTTTATCATTCTGTTAATATCTTATAACCAACGACTCCTTGTGCTGAAAATGACGACGACCACGACATTTCAAGGGATGGAGCCCGGCTCCAAAAGCAGTTCCAGGTAAAAGAAAATTCAAGGCGTCGTCCAGTGGACTGTTCCATTCCGACTGTTAGCCTTCTTTCACCTCAGTGCTGTTTCCCCTCATGCTAAAAGCAGCTGTACGTGGCCACAGTGTACACCCGTTTGTCGTAGTATCATATTTGTTTCATAGCAGTTGAGGAACATATGCTCGGGTCAGTAATTAAACGCCGGAGCTCGGAGCCACAGCTCCACCTTTTTGTCCGTTAGAACGTACCATTGTCTTTTTAAAATGTTAGCTAGCGCGTTAGCATGTTCACGACAACCAGGCTGAAAGGTGTGTGGGCCGGTTGTGGCAGCAAGCCGGCGTTGTATATTCCCCTCAGTCTGTGTGTGTTGTAAGAAAAAAAAATAAAAATAAAAATACATCTGCCCAGACTGGCCCTGACAGATGGGCGAGGCCTCGGTGGGTGGATGTGGGTGATGAGAGTGATGGAGCACCACTGTCTGCCCCCTGAGTGTGCAACCACTGAGGAGAGGCCCTGCCACAGCTGGCCACACCTGAAAGTAACACTGCCAAATACATGCGGATTAGGTCTGGGGGAAGATGGATCCAAAAAAATATAGCAAGGAACAATGTGTATCGATAATTACCATGCTAAACATCAATATTTACATCGCAGGGAGACAATTGGTTGCACTTCCTCATTGCGCCTGCATAATGCATGAGATGTATATCTTGGTAAACTGTGTCAATAATTTATATTCATTCCAGAGCTCCTCCGAGTATGAAGTGATACGCCTCATACATTTGTTAATTGAGTGTTTGGGTCTGAATCGAGGGGCATTGAATGCACTCTGCTCCGTAATGCACCATCGCATCAACATATTTGCACTCCCTTTTGTGCTATATACATTTAATGGAAAAGTCGATTTTTATCTGATTGACATGCAGATAAATCAATGATCAATATGTTGTTAGTTGCATACCCAATTCATGGTTCAGAAAATTAGAGATTCGCATTTTTACTGCACAGCCTTTATCTATGGGGTTATGCAATGAAATGTAATGTAGACAATATATTGTTGTTCTAGATATATGAAGGACCTCTGTGTGTGGTTTAAGCGGAAGAGATCTTTTCATCTGTGTGTACAGATTAAGATTTTGATAATCCTAGAATGAGCCCTTTTTATTTACATCTCTGTGGAGGCTGCCATTTTGGATCGTCATGTTTTTACAGTATCCAAGAATGGACAAACTAAATGCCTTTTGAGTGAAATTTAATGAAAGTAAGGCCATCATAGGATGTCTGAATTGCTTATGAGTGAAGGATGAGGTAAGTGGTTTTGATCTGCATCATACAACTTTGCCACTAGATGTCACTATATTCAACATAGTACATTTTCAGCTTTTATTTAAAAAGAAAATGTAGCACTGCTGTTCTGTGCAGCTGCGTCAGCTTTTCCCTTTTAATGGTGCTCTCTGGAACTGTTAGTGGTGTTGGCAAACAGTATTTCACATTGCACACACTAATGTCTGTATTACATACAGAGACTTTAAAAATGTTAACGTTTTAAAACTAAAATAAAACCCACATACAGATAATCAGCGAGATGACAAATCTCAGCCCTGATGATTGGCCAGGTCTATAATGCGATGAGTCCTGCTGGAAAAGTGTAAAGTCTTCAATTAATCCTTCCACATGAACCACATGAATATCACTTTTCAGAATGATGCAAAATGTGATGTTGAAATGATTATATTTTCATTCTTCCACCATCCAGAAATGAAGGTTGAGAAAGAAACGATTCCCTCTATTATCCATCAACATGGAAAATATACTTGATTTATATATGTCTATACTGTGGCTTGCCACTAGATGGCAATCAGGACGCTTTTGTGTCAACTCTGAACTTGAATCTGCCAGTGCCCTCCAGCCTCCAGTATCAATGTTGATCTCTCTTCTCAGGGTTTTGCGTCCACCTGGTGGCGGTTCCAACATTTCACTTGGTGCAGATGAGGAGAAACCTCCTGTCCGGAAAGACAAAATGGCCTCCAGTGTTTTCGCTGAGCCAGAGGACCCCTATGCTAATCGAAGGAACAACCCACCAGGTACTGTCTGCCCCATCCCCATATGTATGTGTCTCAACTTCCCAGGTTACACTTATTTTAACAGATGATCTAAACTGTAGATTGTGGGACTTAATGGTAGACTGTTAGTCTGTCATTAGATATGCAAAAAATGATATTTCTCTGTTCATCGGTATTCCTCTCAAGCCTGTGAATCTAAAATATTTCTATGCAATGAAGTGGCCCCATCACCCAGTCTGCAGGTTGGAATGGATGGATCACACTACTGGCTGGATCTGGTAAACCAGCTTTGACCTGTGAATGAATATCTGATAACAGAGGGAAGTGAGCAACGCTGAATCATTACTGAATCCATCATCTCAGTCGATGGTGAGCCTCTCTTCTGGTGGTACTCTCTGCTGCTCCACCCTAAATGTGGTGGTCTGGCAAACAAGATTTCATATGGACTCAAGTTAGCCTTTGCTCTTACATGCATACGCATGTACATAAGAACAATGGATAAACATTTGATCCATGGCAACCCTGTTTCTGCACAACACTTTGTGTTTAGATTTCAGTGTTCCATTTTCCCTTTCTACTGCACCTGCACTGGCTGGGTGATATGCACAATGATATTTCAGGTCAGTTTGAAGGAACTTGTCTTCCAATATCGCAGCTGATTGTATGTGGTATACCACACCAAGGTATTATTTCTGATAACAATGCTTTAACCCTTTTAGAAAATATATCCACTACCACTAAACAATATTTCTTTCCCTCACTTCCTTCACTCAAATGTGTCTTTTCCCCCAGAGGGAGAATCACACACAAAGAGATAAAGGGGGTTTTACTACTTGGGAGCAGCAGTTCATTTCTAGGGCTACAATTTAACAGACAATCTATTACAAGAATTTCACATTAACAAATCTAAGAGTACTTCATAGAATAAGATGGTAGTTCCTTTAAAAAACAACATATTTGTCCCTAAGGACAAAAATGTCCGCTTCCCAAAAACTGCTATAAAAATGTCATATATCAGTATTTTTTTTCTACTTTGAACGACTCAGTCTTCTAGAACTACTTCAGCCTGAAATATAGATATGAAACTTTATGCATATTTTTGAGATTTTAAACCCTTCAAATGCCAATATCATTTCCATAAAAACAGAAGAGGCCTCAGAGGTAAAAACCCACCAGCTCAAGTCCAACTCTGACTAATCTAAAGACTCATCTGAAGACGAGAGTGCAGAGGAGATCGTTGAAGCAGCTGCAGGATGGACTGCAAAGAAACTGAAAAATCTTTTGGTCTCCCACATACACTGCAATGCTCACTGAAGCATCAAGAGGTTTGATCCCTGGACCTACACACCATGCCACTGCCCAAACCCCACTGGCTGTTCATTCTGGGGTTTGTGTTTACTGGTCAAAAAGGAATCAACCCTCAGCCTGGACTGAGAAATCAGGGCCACCATGTCCCACAAGAGGTTTCACCACATCAGCCGAACAGTGCATTTTGATGAAAAGCTATTCCCACCTTGACGCTGTCACGACAAGCAGGCTGCTTTCTGCAAGGTTGGATTATGACAGTGGCTCATGATCTGTGAGGATGGATCATGTGACTTTGATGTGTTACAATTTCTAACTTTGACTGATCTGGCAGTAGGTCCTGGATCATGGCGCTGAATCGTGATGGATCCAGGATCAAGATGGACTTATAACCGTGGCTGCAATGTACCTGCATAAACTGTCTGAGCAGTCCAATTTTGTTTTGGTTCTTGCTGCTGACATATCTTATCTTATCTTATCTTGGTTCTTACTATAATGCTTCTCATTTTTATTTTTGAATGTGCTTATAATGCAGTGTTGCTTTCCGAGAGAAAATACTCAGTATTCACCTCTAAATGTTTTCAATAATAAAAGAAATGGATAAAACTATTCTAAAATTATCTGAAAATTATTACCATTTGGAAAATCTGAGCTTTATTCATTCAACACAGACAAAATTGCTGCAAAATGAAATACGGAAAGGACAAAAATGTCCTTAGGAACTCTTGAGCGTTCAGGGCATTCAATGTGAAAGTGAAAGCTTCAGTGTCAAAGTTGGGGTTTCCTAATGCCCCGTCAGAGTAATTGTGTTGGAAAGTCCGACGGTGTTTCATCAGTAACTCTGGCTGCAGTTTCACTAGGCTGCTATTGTTTGATGTAAATTTCCCCAGGATGGACCTGGAATTCCGCTCGTCTTCCTTTGCCAAATATCATGTCATCATGACACAAGACTTGCAGCTGTGCTAAAGTATTGTTTATATTGTACGGAACGGTTTCATAAAATTCAGATAGCTTATTGTAAAGTCAAGAATTGGGTTTTTCAAATGTTCAGTTTTTAAGATCCCCTGAATGATCATGCAATGGCATCATAGAGTTCACATGTAGTTGGACAAATGCAGACCAATATGGACACATTCATGTTCCACTTAGTATCAATGACCTTTATCATAATGACTGCTTAAAAACAAGTCAGAAGAATTGTTGAAAAAAATAGATTCCTTGTCATTTATTCAGTTTTCTAATATCTTCAAACAAATTGAATGTAATGTGTAATTTGTTAAAAACATAATTGCAGCCTGAACATACTGTACACACAGTATCTGAGAGTTTGCATCTGGGGACAAGAGGTTTGAGGAGGTGAAGTGTTTTGGGTTATTTTATCGCAGTTCCAAAATGAATCTACCTGCCAGTCAAGCGCAGCATAGTGTGATATTACTCCAAGGAGACAGCGCAGAGAGCGGGCCCCTACGGAGATGGACCAATCAGACGACCCTGCAGCTTGCCAATACATAGGCACCGGAGGAGGTTCGTCAGGCAGCAAAGCCTTAACAGACCAAGACCCACAGCACCTGTTTAATCTCAGCAATCTCACTGTGGGGATGCAAATGGAAACAATGCCTTCAGTGCTGTTCAGTCCAGGAGGATGAGATGGAGAGGGATTTGAATTCAGTCATCAGTCCTCCATTGTTTCTTGGCTTTTTTTGTGTTTTATTTTTAATTTTGTAAGGAGTAGTTTTTCCTCTTGTGCTGACGTGAGAGATGATGATTCGGAAGTAAGGGGTTCACGTACCCTTTTCATCTTGCTCTTCCGGTCATTTGCAGAGAGGAAGTGTCTCTCAGACTCAGCTGAAAGTGCTTGGTCCAAACAAAACAAAATGCATTGCACAACATATTTTCTAGTTGCTTCCGACTGGGTTTTCATTGCCGTTTTTGAACTCACCCAAGGCCTGGAAATGGTCCAGTGCCCTGTGTTTGGGGCCCCCACATACTACACTGCTTTAATGTGCGGTGCTTTCTGTGCTCACTGTATATGTAAGCAGCCATGAATTGAGAATCATGGCACATATCTTCCTGAATGGAGAGAAGTCGATTCAGGATGATGCATTCATTGGAAAAAGATCACATTTTTGTGTGTAGCAAATATGGAGATGATCTAATTTTGTATATTCTCGGAAAGAGCATTGTTACGATTAACAAATGTTAAATGTAGTATTTATCTTTAATCTGGTGAATTGGTTGAGGAAAGTTATTGACAAACAATCGATCTTCAACACTAGAAGATAAAGACAGATAACAATCGTGGTTATGAGGCTCTGGCATTAGGCTGAAAATTGCCTGTAAACTTGTCAGTGGGTTTCTATTGACACGGTGTGGAACGCAGAGACTTAAATAAAGTTGAATTCAAAGGAGCCAACACTTTTACCCCCATCACCATGACTGTCCCCTGTCTTTATCTTGGTCATTGACTGTGTGTTTTGTAAAGAGTAAAAGCTCCTTTAATATCCGACACTTTTCTAGTCTTGATGATGCCTGATCCAGCGATTATACCGTGTATCATCTATCATCACCAGATCACTGCATCCCTCACTGCGAAGGTGTTGTCCTCATGTACCTAGCTGTTTGTCACCTCGTCTGTTTGTAGAAGTATTTCAACATTAAAAACGAGCTTGTCTGTCCATCCCCTTGTTCCCCCAGGAGGAAAACCAACAGGTGTGCTGTGTGGAGAGTCATCCGCCCCCCTGAGGAGAGGAGGGAACCTCAGCAGCAACCACTCATCAGACAACCCTGCCACAGTAAGATCATGACCCAGATCATGGCTTGTAGGAGGATTATTCAGAGGAAGTGAGGGTCAAGCAAAAACAGAGGGACCGAAGGGCGAAGGTGGATCGATGCATTAATCGTGTCTTGTCCTCATCGTAAAATGTCACAAAGCGACCAGTGTATAGATAAGAGATGAAGTATCTTTTATTCGATCTTGTCTCTTGTGCTTTTTTGTATTTTTATGTTTCTACAAAACGTTTGCACGGTTTAAAGTCCGAACTCCTCTCACCCGCCCAAAACACTCTTTGGTTTGACTTGCAGCCTCTTCTCCCCGTTCACAATCATAGCACCCTTCTAATCGGCTAGTCTACACCCAGAGCTCATAAAGATTTAAACACTTTCATTCTGTGAATATTTCTATCATTTTCACGTGGACTGAAATAATGATGTATGTAAAGTGTTGATCAACAGATCCTGCCTTCTGCTTGTTTTTTCTCAGGATGGGGAAAATGCTGTGCGTGAAAACGGTAAGCGCCTTTCAGTCTGGTCACAACACCTCAGGTTTACTGATGCTGTTATAACAGCTGTGTCTCCTCCGAGTCAATCTGCCGATGGAGTGTTTCTTAACTTGAAAACAAGAAATAGAATTGGAGAGTCAGCAGCAGCGAGAACCCGTGCTTTTCAGATTCCTTTTCCGTTTGGATCCTCTGATTTCATCAGTCTCACAGCAACTCCCTACACTCTTTTGAGTATCTGTCCTCTATTAAGCGGCCCCTGAGGGTCAGACCTGAAGTGGATACTTATATGTTTCCTGGATCATTTGTGTTTTACTTACAGCGACCGTGAATTAACAGATCTCTGTGTACAGATCGGTCAGAATGACAGCAACTCAGTGATCTGAGTTACCAACTTTGTCTCATTGACTTTGTGTATAAACATTTTTTTAAAAAAAAGAACATCCTGGTACTGACAGGCAAAGGGTAAAATGACTCATATGATGCAAATTGTCTGTGAGGTCATTATTGTGGCAAGTTTCCAAGTAGTGAGACCATCTGCAGGAATACAGTTTCCTTATGAATCACCATTGATTAACAAGTGCCCCCTTGTCTCCCCGTCTGAGTTCAGACATCATCGCGGCTGAGCCAGAAGCAGCTCCCGAGCATCAGGAAGATGCCCACTCAGCGGAAGATCCTGCTGCAGGGCTTCCTTCCGGCCGCAGGAACCCCCCCGGGGGCAAGTCCAGCCTCATCCTGGGTTGAATCCGTGCTGACCACCCTCCTCTTTTTTGCCTCCACTTGTCTCTGAACTCATCTGTTTGTTTGTTTGTTTTTTTTAGTTTCCAGAAAATCCATCAGATCTGTCTGTACTGTTGAGAATCCTCATGTCCCGACGGGCTTGGGTGCCCTCCACATCCTCAAGTGCATTGTTTTTGATACCTCTTTTTTCGGGAAGTGTTTTGTACTGTTTTTATGGTTTGTTGATTGGGTTTTTTTTTTATTTCCTTTTTTTTTTTGACAGAAGCACTTTATGTATTTCTACGTATATATGGTTCAGCGTCTGCCTTTTATCCCCCATAATGCATTAACCCCTGTCAGAAATGAGAGAAGGCTAACATCTGTCCTATCAACGAGTATTCAAGAATTCCCTCCTCCTTAACTTAATTACAGCAGCACAAGCAGTAGGTGACGATACAAGCAGTTTGTAGAACACGAGCAAAGAAGAAAGGCTGTCCCTTTTTGCACTGTGTTCAGTTTTGACCCAACGTGCATGCACATCTGGTCTGTGATGTATGAATGTGAGATGAAACATAACTGTGAAGATTTTTTATAGAGTTCAGCCTGTTTGTTAGTCGTTTCTTTGTGGGATACTTGTCGTATTGCTGTTGCATGAAAACAAAACCTTTCTACTGATAACAAGTAGTGTTCATATCCACATAGGAGCCAAATGTGAGGCGATGAAATTACAATTAGTGATCTGAGGGACGCAAACATTGGTCCTCAGATGCGGGTCCCAGCGGCGGCGAATGGGATTTAGAGGAAGCCTTTTTTTTATAAAGTCGTCTTTTATGAACCGTAGACTATCGTAGCCCAGTGCAGGTTTCCTGTGCCCTGTGTTTTTATAGGTGAGCTCTCCTCTTCAATAGAGTGTGGCTGCTTGTCGATCAGGCCACAGACATCAACAGAGTTTCCCCCATACTGCATCTTGCCGGTGCCAGCACAACCTCATAGTTCTGGACACGAGTCAGTGGAATGTTGCACTCGTGAGTGTTTCTGGTAAGCCCATCCTAGATTTGACAAGTGACCTTATGACAGCTCCGCCTTTCCCTCACTTTGAATGACTCCGCCGCAGTCCCACCCCGAATCTTGCATCACGTTGTTCAAACCAAAACTTCCACGCCTCCGTCTTGTCAAGTCAACGTGTGTGTACGTGTGTGACTTCGTCAGCCAGCTGTCATGCAACAAAAACAACTCCTTCTACACTTCAGGTATATCAACCGTTACCCCCCCCCCCCCCCCCCCCCCCGTTTCGTCTTCCCCCCCCCCCCCCCCCCCCCCCCCCGTTTCGTCTGCTATTTTTTAATGTGTTACAATGCCAAACATTCGCGTCCAACCGATTCCTGTTACTCCATGTCGGTCATGGCAGAAATTTGAATTTGAGAAAAGTGGAAATAGATAATAAAAATCAATCTCGATCACGTGATTGTGTCCAGTAAATGATTTGGACATGTTGAGCTCTGATGAGTGAACCTTGGAGGATGGGGGCTCCAAACTGTCGCGTCAGCTTTCAGATAAGACTCCAGCGCTCACACAGGATCTCGTAATGGCCTCTGTAAACATGATAACAGGAAGTAACTCGCCTTGTTTTTGTTAACCATATTTGAGTGTGGAGACACTGCTGAAGGAGATGGATGTACCAGATTGTCTCGGGGTGAGGGACCGTGAACAGAAGCCTTTCAGCAGAGTTAGTATTTACTCTTGACTATTTACAGGTACAAAGTGCAGAGTGTAACCCCACGTCTCTCATTCGAGCATGCAGGAGAACCTCTCGTAACCCTCTTGTCATTGAAGTTCTAAGGATGTCCGGTACGTCTGTAAATATTGTGTTGTAATATTACTTCTACAGATAGAAGTGACGAAAATGGACCGAAATCTCACACACTGCACCTTTAAATAGTAATGTTAAGTCCAATCTTCTCAGAGCGCAAGACACTGCATCACAACTTCCTCCAGCAGCCTGTGGTCAGTTATTTTGAAATGTTTTCCAATGAAAATAACAGTCACACACAACACACGCTCTCTGCTCACACACATCCACAGGACACACACACACACACACGCACACACGCACACACATGCATGTCACCTCGTGACGACAGGAGTGGCTTTAAAAGAATTTTTGGAAAGTTCACCAGTATTTGTTTTTTTTATGTAGAATTAGCTGTTCATTTTGTATATATTTATTATTTTTTATTGTCTGATTTCAAGTTTGGGGGATACCAGCTGTCACTCAAGTGTCATTGTACATGACCTCATTAGCTCTTTCCCTCATGTTGAGCCCACAGGACCGAAGGAGCCATACAAGAGGTAAAGTGGGGCCTGCGAGGGGTAAGACCGGAATCAAACCGATGACCTTCTGGTCACAGGACGACTCCTCTAAACACTCAGCCACAGCTGCCCCAAGTCATACTTCCAAATTAGATGATATGAATCGAATAAAATCTAAATCTAAAAGTCAAAAGTTTAAATCTTTGATCATAATGTTCAGTGTCAGAAAGTGAAATGTTGCGTCCAAATATTAAATCTTAATGTTTGATTCCATTTCAAATGTTAGGTGATGAATGTGAATCTGAACTTTGAACTCAAATGTTCCACATCCAACGGTTACACTTCTTCTGAAATCTTCGCATATGAATAAAAGTGACAGATAGTACGTGATAAATGCAACATCAAAGGTAGAACTGGACGATATCGATGTAAATCTCACATGTAAAACGTGGGTCCCAGTGCACAGTCTCAGAAGAGCAAGAAAATACTATAGCTGCATGTTGTGCTGGACAGTGCTGGGACTTCCCAGCATGCTTTGGGGCATGGGGTCACGGAACCTGTTTACTGCCTTATTTTTTTAGTTATAACATTTATGTGCGTGTGTGTGGTGCGTCGTTGCTTTTACAGATATTCCTTGTTTTGTTTTCTGTTTGTTGTTCGGACATCATATGTGTGGCACAGTGACTTTGTTTCGCCTTTGTTTTTGTGAGTTTAAGATTGATTACATAGTGATAGACCTTACCTGATTATTATCGACATCTCCGCCCCTGAGATGTTTATCCACTAACAGTTTCATTGTTGTAAGTCGAACCAATCGCACGCAGCGTTTAGTCAGACTGAAAGTGAAAGTAAGCCAAAGAGTCGACCTTCACGCTCTGCAGCAAACAGCAGCACTTCACCCTGAATCTTTGTGCCTGAACACACCGTGTCTGTGGGTCTGCGTGGAGGAGTGTGTCCCGTGAGTGTCTCCTTCTATTACTGTCTCTCTATGTACTCCTGTTGTCGTGTGACATGTTTACTTTCACCCAGCTGCGTCTTTGTACTGACGCCTTTGATGTATTTCAAGTTCCACGCGTGCTTCTCCATTTGTACTCGCGGTACTCGTCTGCTGCACACAGTGTCGTTGCCGTTGTTTTGTTTTGTTTCGTGTTATTGTTTGTTTACTCGCAACCTGCGGTTGTTATTGTTGTTATGCTGTTTCGCTCTGCGTTGTCGTTGCTCGGACTCGGTGCTGCGTTCAAGTGCAGCTCAGTAAATTCATTCAGACTTCACTAATCAGTTGTACCTGTTGATTATATTCAGCCCCCCCCCCCCTTTTAATTAATTTTTTTAATACAAGATGACTTATATTTTACACTTAAATTAAATATGTGCAATAAAGCAACATATGATGTGCGTTCCAGCAGCTGCAGCAGCAGCAGCTGTAGCAATAATACAAAGGTTGAATATGATATAGGTATTTCTGGGCTTGGTGACATGTTGATAATCAGCATGTGCATTTACAGTGAAATGAAACTCTGACTTTGAAATAGGAGTTTGTAATATTACTCTTCTAATGCAAACTCTGTGTAAGTGTCTTTATCAAGGTGTAGACACAACGTTACGCCTTTAGATTAATTTAATCTGTGATTGTTCAAATGGAACTGGATGGATATCAGCGCTGATGATCAGGATGCTGATATCAGCAGATAACATATTCCCATTACGCTACCATTTACTGTTATGAATCCTCTTCTACTGAGTTTTTCCTTTTAGTAGTTGAACAATATTTTTTAATTTTCATAAAAGATCAGTAAAGTGAATGGAATGACTCCAAATAAAAGGAGAACTCAACCACAACCAAATTAGTAGGACTTTTTAAAAATGTACTATTTTGCAGAAAATGCAAACAAAACTGCCTAGCCTTTCTGTTACATTCCCCCAACATTATCATAACGATATAAAAACAATATAAACTCCACTGACCAACATGAAACTTCAACATGAAAAACGTGAATGCAATATTCTAAAAGTAACTGAAAAATAGATACATACATAGATAAATGAAACAGCATATTGTGAGTCTTTGGTGAATAATTGTACTGTACTTATAAAGTTCGTTGCACATAATATCCCCCCACTGAGCTTTAACAATGATGAATAGCTCAGGGAAAGGTTCAAGTGGAGGGGGGGGGGGTGTTAAAGTGTAAACTGGTCAGCTGGAATGAAGTGGGAGGTTGAGTGGCTTTGTTGGAGAGTGGGATGTGAACACCCAAAGCTGATGTGACACAGACGATGATAAAGTGCTGAAAGTGCCCACACTGAATTATTTTAGCGACGTCTACTTTGGTTTCGCTTCCTGGTCCGTGTGCCAAAGTGTCCTCGGGCAAGGCACTGATCTCCAGAGTAGACTGACCTAATCTAATTAGCATTTTAATGACCACTGAATTCTGCCATAGGTTATCCTGCGTGCCCAGAAGAATAAGTGAGGTGATGGACACAGCATGCACCACTAGATGTCACCAAACCTGACACCCTGCACCTTTAATGCTGGAAAAGTAGTGGTGAGGGGGAGTGCCAGGGCAGAGCACCGTAGTGGTCCATGATGTATGAAGGCTGCTGGGGTCACGTGGAGGGCGTTAGGGGCTCTGAGGCTGATTGTCCACGTATGTCCACGTCCTCTCCCTGTTTGTCCTCCTGACGCGTTCGTGTCCCACCGTATCTGCGTCACATGTCAAACATGTTCCTGCTGCACTCGGACAGGATCCAGAGCTGCGCAGGGCTTCGTTGACTTTGTCTCTAGCAGAGAGATGAGTATTTCTTGAGAGAAGTGACCCCAGGGCTCCAAACGTTACCTTTGGACTCCAAATCAGGTTTCAAACTGCGCGCAGCGCATGCGCCCAATCGGTCCTGGCATGGTACGAGCAGTTTTGTCTGTGTCAGACGTCTCCTTTCCATCCTGAGATATTTAGACAGCTTCATGAGCCACATCAAGTCACCGTCACACTTGATGTCACCGCCTGCTACATTTGTTTGACTTGTTCTCTGGACATTTTAGTCAAAGGCTGGAGATTGGAAGGATCAGAGATGGTTGTGAGAGGGAGTACGGCGACTTTCTAATTGGATCCAGACTGCAAATGTCAACTGCACGGACTGGGACCACTGGGACCGGGCCTCCCCACGGCCTTAAATAGAAAGGTGGAATTTGCGTAAACATGCCATGTGAACATGTTTTTGCCTCTGTCTGCATCAGAGATTCATGTCTCAATCCTGGCTCTATACAAGGAGCACAGATGTCTCACCGATACGGCCAAGACACTCAAGTGTCTGCTGCCACATGTCAGAGTCATGGGAGAGACATTTTTCTGCAGGATTACAGTCTCGTTATGCGTCTCTCTCAGACTGACGATCCAGATGACTCCGTTGAAGCCGTATACAAATCTCCACATCTGTCCAATTTTGGAATTTCCGATCTCGCCCACAAATTACGAATGTAAACAAAAACAATATATGGTGTATATATATTCTCTCCGTTGTCTTCCTCCTCCTCTTCGACTCTGTCGGGAGAGTATGACGTAAGGTTTTTTCTTTTACTTTCTTAACAACTTGTTGCTATGAGGCTACATTGCACTATGCCCCCTCGCCAAATTTTCCATCAGGTGCCATAAGGTTCAACTTTATCTTAACTTTTTGTTGCTCAATCTGGTCAGATCACCCAGGCTGCTCACACCAAGTCTGGTTATACCGGAAGATTTGATTGGAAAATGTTTTACATCTTATGCTTTTTTTTTAATAAAGTGCCTTAAAATGATGTACTGTGTTTTATGTTTTAGTTCTGTAAAAACAGATTTGAGCTGAATTCAGTCACTTAAACAAATCCAAATATAAAGATGAACGTAGAATCCGTGACGTTATCCATAGGTTTCACTCGTCACCATTTTGAAGATCCCTAACTCCTCCCACTTCCTGGTTCATCCAAAAACAGGCAAAGAGGTGGATCAGAGGTAGAGCTTGGGTGGGCCCATTGTGCAGCATTGATAGGGGAGTGACAGGTCTGCCCAGGTGTCACTCAAGAGGCCATGCCCTTAATTAGGCACCATTTTAAACATTAGGGCGACTGATTGAAACCAAAACAGTAGTTGGTACACGTGTAACTCACCTCGAAAGTTGACCCTTTTAGCTCGGGAGTCTTTGGGGATTAACTCGCTTTTTGGGCCTGCCTCAAGTGGCCACCCTGTGAACTGCAAGTTTTCACACATTTGACTCATCCGGCAGCCCCAGAGGTTGCCGCTTGGTTAGACCATGTATGTGATTGTTTCACTTTGATAAGACTGTTTTATTTTTCCTGTCGTTGTAGGTAAGTGATAATGGCCTCCAGAGTCGTCTTTGTTTTCATCGTGGTGTGTGTCAATTCGCAAAACTCTCTGACTGGTAAGTTTTCATGGAAATTCTGCCTGTCAGATGTGAAATGCTGCTCAGGACTGATGTGATCTGACTCTTCACCAATTGTCCTCTTGTCCAGCTCTTGTAAACGTGCAATTCACAAAGGAGATTGTTGGTCAGATCGGTCAGCCGTCCCTGCTGAAATGTGTCGTCCAGACTCCAGCTGAAGGCGTATATATCAAAGGGGTGTCCTGGAGGAAGGACGGGGAAGATGACCCCTTATTTTATTGGAGGAATGGGGCAAAGATTGATCAGAAGCCGGGCTTCGAGTTGGCCGATCCCAACTTCAACAGGGCGAACATGAACATGTCCCTGCTCATCACCAACACCACAGTGGCAAACGCTGGACGCTACCAGTGCTTCGTGTCAACAAACAGGGGAGGGAATCAGTGCTCCTTCGACCTCACGGTCACAGGTGAGAGACGTCCAGATGTGGTTGTTAACACACAGCGCACAACATGTGGTTTCACTCAGTCCTTTAAACTCACCCCTCCACAAAGTGGTTTTCCTTCTCGTTGTGTTCTAATCAAAAATCTTGTTGAGTCATTTAATTGTACGTTTGAAGGAATGAAGGTACTTTCCTCACTGGGAATGAGTTCCTCTCATGAGGCTCCAGTGTGTCGAGTGTCACTTTCACTATGACACACACACACACACACACACACACACACACACACTTAACCCTGTACAGTGAAATGTCCACTGACCATATGCGTTTCATTTTCTCTTTGCAGCCAAGTACAGCACACCAACCATTCGCTCCATCTCGGAGAGAAGCACCGGAAATCGAGTCGCCGCCCTGGTATGTGACTCGCACGGCGGCTACCCGAAAGGCAAGATTCAGTGGATGGCCGAGTACGACATAGACTGGATCAAAGGTGCAGAAACGGTGGCGGAGCCAGACCAACGCGGCCTGTTTAACCTCTCCAGCAAGCTGACTGTGCAGCCGGGATCCGAGCGCTATACCTGTGTGGTCCTTAACGCCAGCGGAGGCAAAGAGGCGGTGGCCACATTCCCAACGGGAGATGGATCAGCACTCGGTAGGTGTTCATTCAGCCGCCTCTTGAGCTTCACGACGCCGAGGTTGTCACTGTTGCTAGGCATAGTTTAGGGTTGCACAACTGACAGCAGCTTGAAACACAATCCACCGCCCGTTTGTGTGGGTGGATTCCGCAGATTCCAAATGTAGGTGCAGTTTTCCAACAGGAACACAAAGAAGAGAAAGGATCCTGGAAACGAAGGCTGATCATGTAAACGTAGAACCACTAAACTGCAGGAACTCTTTAGAAATGGCCTGCAGATGAGGTTTCCTCCCTCCCCCCCTCCGCTGCTCTGTGCAACTGCAGACAACCCTCGTGTTTTCCTTGGAACGCTCTTCGTGGACCCGGCAGGCTGCAACTCGTCCTTCTATCTTAACCGTCAAAACATGTGAAAAACAGCACAACTTCCCGATACATGATGGGACAAGACTGAAAGTTGTTGATTGACCAGTGCGTCGCACTTTCACGACTAGGTTTGATTTGGGGAGGCACGACGGTGGAAGGTTTGCAGGTCCCAGGTCAAACCCCAGTTTGGGGTCAGGGGTCTTCCCGTGTGGAGTCTGGGTGGCTCTTTCCTCCCACAGTCCGAAGCACGCGGGGTCAGATTGAATGGCGGCTCTCCACCATAGCGTTTAGTTGGTTCAACTCCAGCACCGTCTAAGAAACTGTTTGTTTCTGCACTGGCACGGAGCCAGAGAGTCCGAAAGACGTGGCTCTCTACATCACCGTAAAACATAACGGTTATACGGAGAGTTTATTATTTTTTTTTAGATGGCCCACTGCTGCTGCGTTCCAGCTGCTTCCTCTGGTCCCTGTTGGACTTTTGAAATCTTGGTTCCAGGCTGTAGACCAGCAAGCATTGGTGCCAGGTTCGGCACTTGTTTTGAGAACCGGATCTGGTGCTTGTCTGGAGATGATCTGGAATTCTTGTTTGAAAGTTGGCCAGTGAAAGCACTCTCACGCATCTGAACCTTCCTCTTTGCTCACAGGGGAACTGATATTTCCACCATGACCCAGGAGAATGAGCCCCCTCCCACCCGGACCAAAAGTGAAAGAAGCTCTCGTCTGAAATTCCCCTCCGTGATAGTTTGATGTTTACACACGTTTGTTATATTTCCTTCAATCACACAGGAAGGAAAGGAGACAAAGGGCTGGAGACACACAAGATCGTGGCTCCTGTGGTGGTGATTGGGTCACTGACCGTAGGACTGCTGATGGTGGTGGTGCTGCTCCGGTGGCGAGCTCGGAGTGAGTATTTACACGGCCCTGTACAAAAGAAACCTTTTGTATCTATTTGTTGAGATAGTTAGGAACAATGACTGTTTCTTATTTAATGCGTTTGAAGGAGTTTGTCAACACACACGTTTTATTCCTCAAGAAAAAAAGAAAGGGAAGAAAAGGGAGATAAGGATGAACGTTATCAGTCCCACCGTGGGAAACGTTCATCGTTACAGCAGCTCCAGAGACGGATACATAAAAAGAAACAGTGTAAAAATGGGAAAATTTAAAAAGAGAAAAATATAGAAAGTGAAGCGGAGAACGTTATATACACAAGAAACATACACATACAAAAGGGTCAAAAAGACGAGTGAGGAGAGAAGGGGAGAATTCGTGAATAGTTCTCAACTGTTGCGTTGACTGAGCGTCTGTGAACAATCAATGGCCATGAGGAAACGAGTGAGCCACCGAAAGCAACCAGGGAATAACCAGAGGAATGTCTGACAGGCTGCCAGGTCCCTCAAGCTCAAAGCATCATTGTGAGAGAGTGTGTATCTGTTGTTTCATTCAATCAAGCAGTGATCTGATTGTTCTCCAGACTGTGATACACACACACACACACACACACACACACACACACACACAGCATGTTCTCACTGTCATGTTTCACCATGTTCTCCATCAGGAAAGGCCAGGCAACAGTCCACAGCACCCATTATGGGTATGTCCATATTTGGAAACACCAACACTTCCTTCCACCCTGTGGCATCCTGCTCGATGGGCTTTCACCACATGAGTGCAGGTTTCAACTCGAAGCTCAATATCAGCAGTTTTACAGCGATTCAGATTCAGGCCATATTGAAGAAAAAAACAAAATTCCAAGCTTGGTTTCTGTTGGAGAGGATCAAGATAAAAAAAACAAAAAACTTCCTCCTCAGTCACACCAATCAGAATTGTTCAGAGGATGTTTGTGACAGTTGGCTCCGGCTCAACAGGTCCTCAAGTCTCTCACGGGCGCCGAGGTGCCGATGAGCCAGGAGATCAAATGTTTTGCAGTTATTTGAAAACTTGTGGTCAAACTCCCCAGACAGCATTCTCACTTCATCTCACTTCTTCCTCTTTTTTCAAAAGCTCACACTCCACATGTTCATCATGACATATCACTGAACACACACACACACACACACACACACACACACACACACAGTGGTGGACTGATAGTGTCTCAGGTTTCTAAATGGTGAAATAAAGCGTGCAAAACTATCAAAATAAAATGCACACAGTTACGCTGAATTGTGAAAACCCGTGATTTGAAGGTTCCTGGTTGGTCAGTCAGACCGTAGATGAAATGATGGGTGCTACCAGAGTCAGGAGGGGCGCTGTTTCAATCACATACCAGCTGACTGCATGTGGACTCTTAAAGGTGCAGCGTGTACGATTTGGTGACAAGTAGCATCACCTCACCCTCGCCCCTCACGTGGTGGCCCTCATTTGTCGTTAAAACTCAAAAGCTGTTTAGCATGTCCACCGTGGGCTACTGTACAAAATCCGCTCCTCGTGTAAATACACATTAATGGGCTCATTCAAGGGTGGAAGTGAGAAAAATGACCTAAATCTCACACACTGCACCTCTAGCGTGAGCACATTCTCATTCTCAAATGCATCGGTGATCCAACCTGTTTGCTGAGTCAACAAAAAACAAAACAAAAACAAAAGCTGACCCAATTTCAAGCAACAGAATCGTGTGCTGTCAGGTCAGTCGGTGAATGCTGCTCATCATACTGGTTGGTTTGCATCTCTAGATCAACTGCCTTTGATTACGTGACTTCAAACTGTGCTGGGAACCATTAACCCTTTGGCTTCATCACTAATCAGCCGTATGTGAACCCGACTGTGATGGTGTGGCACCCAAACATGGATGTGTGTTGATCATGTTTTCACTCTTCTTTCCAGACGACACTCACAACAGCAGGGATGATGGTCCTGATGCGGAGGAGGAGGAGGAGAAGGGGCTGACAGGTGCAGCTCAGTTACTTGATCTTATTCCATAAGAGTTCACACAAACACTGTCCCTGAGGTTTCATTCAGACTTGAAATCTTTTACAGATCCAAACAAAACAGACATCAGAGACCACGTCTGAGGTAACTATCACTCCATGTGTTTGCTCCTGATTTCATCCGGGGGGGGGGGGGGGGGGGGGGGGGGGGGCCGTCTTTTTTTTGT
>JAFBJT010107437.1:53464-73092 GCA_016785325.1 Chascanopsetta lugubris | reverse complement strand
AGAAATGTGAAATGATGATAACGCTCATTTATTGATTGTTATTATTGAAGAATAGGTTCACAGTGTGGTTTATAGACACACAACCAGGATGAACAGTGTGATTGAAAAGTAAAGCAGGTTGATGTCAGGTGACTGGTCCAGACTATGGCCGTATGTTCAGTTTGTAGCAGTTTCAATTTATTTATCATACATAGTTTTGGGCTATTTATTAGAGTATTTTTTACTGCTGAGTTTGAGCTGATGTGTGTTAATTCATTAAAAAAATTGAAATATAATCTTGTTTTTTTCAAATGAACTGAAATGTAACATTACAGTCTGATAATTCACCAATACATTTCAAAATACGCCAAGGTCTGGATACAGGAAGTGCATTTTTTCCAATGTGGCATTGTCAGGTGATTATTATTATTATTATTATGATTATTATTATCATCATCATTATTATTATTATTATTATTATTATCATCATTATTATTATTATTATCATTATTATTATTATTGTTATTATTATTATTTTTGATATTATTGGATGTACAGGAAGTACAGTCATGGTGAACTCACATGATGATGCAGAGACTGGAGAAGATCCATTGAACTGGGTGTGGTCACATTGTACGTCTGCCAGAGGCAAGCAGAGAGGATCTGTGTGTGTGTGTGTGTGTGTGTGTGTGTGTGTCAGCAGGTGTCTCTCTGCAGAGTGCCTGTGTTATGTGATATCAGAGCAGCATCTGCAGCTTCTTGTTTCTCTGAATCTACGTCCACGTCCAAACTGTAGAACTGAACTCGTTTGTGTCCTGGAGATGTGAAGATGAGTCAACACTCGTCTATTATACAAAGTCGCTGGATTAAACAACCCTTGTTGTCAAAAGTGGCTTCTCAGTTTGTTTTCATTTTCTGACACTGTGAAATAATTCGCACCTGACATGCCATATAAACCCCGCCCCTGCTGCTGCGCTCCTCCCCCTGCAGGAGTCGGCGCTGGCTCACGTGGAGCTTCCCACCACGGTGGAGACGGTGGAAGCCGCCATCAAGAAGCACAAAGACTTCACCACCACCATGGAGCTCAACCTGCACCGGATCAAAGCCGTGATCGAGGCCGGAGAGAGTCTGATCAGTCAGAGCAACATCTACTCTGAACGCATCCGGGAACGCATCGACACGCTCGCCAGCAGGTAACTCCGCCCACTTCCTGGGTCCCAGTAGAGCTCGCTCAAGAGGCCACGCCCCTTAATTATGCACAATTTAAAACCAGGATTAAATAAAAATGATCATTTAGAAATGTTTATTTCACCTCGAAAGTTGATCATTTTCACATGGGAGTCTTTGGGGCGTCAGCCTCTAGTGGCCACCTTGTGAACTTCACGTTTTTCCACTTCCTTATTGGAAGTCCCTGGAGGTTGCTGCTGCCCTGTGATTGGCTGGTAGATATTGGAATTAATAACAAATAGAATGTTAAAAAGGAAGTGAGCTGTGTTGACGTCATTTACTCAAATTAAAAAGCAGTTTGACCTCAGAAAAATGATTTAAGGTTTTAAGAAAAAAGGGTCTTTGATTTTGTCTTTGAGAATTCAGTTTCCCTCCTGGATGAGACGATAATGAGAGTGAGAGGATGTGGCTGGAGGACATGAAGCCAGATGATGAATCACAGAGCTCTGTGTTCTCTCTGTTTGTCCAGATGATTCTAAAACACAAAGATTTGAGCAGCTGCACAAACACAATACAGCAACAACAACAACAACAACAACAACAACAACAGCAACACAAGAGAGGGAGAGAGAGGGAGGCCAATCTGGACCTGAGCATGAAATCTGTCTGATGGCCCTGTGTGTGTGTGTGTGTGTGTGTGTGTGTGTGTGTGTGTGTGTTGAATGGGGGGTTGGGCTGCATGTGTGTGTTTGTCCAACAATAGCTGAACCTCATGGTTTTTAGATTTAATTTACATGAATTAACTTGATGTTCATTTTTCTCTCATGGGCAAAAATAAAAGACGATGTTTTATTTTGTACATTTGATCAAATTATTACAACAAATAATCCTTTATAAGCATTTAGATTCTTATTTGTTCTTCTGGAAAATCAATATTAGATCTGTAGGTTTCAGTATCTTGTGTCAACTCAGAGACACTGGAAATAGTTGAATCATGTTTCTTGTTGTTCTCTTGTTCAACATGACATCATAGTTTCCAGGAATTGAAAAAGAGCATTTTATAATAAAGAGTGTGACTCCGTTTTCAGTCATTTCCTGTTTCCAGCCACAGGGGGCAGCAGTGAGCCTCACACACGCGTATACGTCCATATTCAGAGGTGAACACAGAGGCTCTACGTCACAATCATGTTCTGTGATGCAGAACTCAGCTGTTCTCCTGCTTCTTCCTCTCAGGGGGAACCAGAACAGGATGCTGGCTCAGCAGTGGCTGGAGAGACTCAACGACCAGTGGGAACTTCAGAGGTTCCTCCAGGACTGTCATGAGGTAGGAGACCGACCTTCTTCACACCACGACCGGGTCCAAACAAAGCTCTGTATTTATGGTTTATTACAAATGATGGAGTGAATGTTTGGATTGACTGTCTCTGCCTCTGGGAGTCAAAGCTCTATGAGCTTTTACTGTGGGCTGTCACTCACACGCTCCGCCCCCTGGTGGCTGTCTCAGTGTGTTGCACACGTCTCCCCTCTGCTGCCGCCTGCTGTTCGGGCTGTCTCTCACCCTGCAGAGTCACCGGCTCCGTTCTGGACCAGAACCTTGTTTAGTTTCTGCAACTTTCCGTCTTTGGCTCCGATGAATAATTCAGCAGCACAGCAGCTCATCACTAATTCAGAGGGGGAAGAGTGTATCTCACTGTACATGAGTGTGTGTGTGTGTGTGTGTGTGTGCATTTGCGCGTTGGCATGTATATTATCTATCCGTGCACTGGGATGAAGTAGGTGTGTCAACTTTATGATGGTTTGCGTGTGTGTACTTGACTGTTTGAGAGTGTGTGTGTGTGTGTGTGTGTGTGTGTGTGTGTGTGCTGCGTCAGTCTGTGGGAACCAGAGCTCTCGGGGTGTGTTCCTCTCTCCCTCGTGTGTCTGCAGCTCTGCGTCCACTCAACAACACACTCACTCTTCACTGTGTTTAGATACTGACACCAGGAGCAGCTCCTCTCCACTAGAGGGCGCCGTGTTGCACCACCATGTTAGTACAGTAGCCCTGAATGGACAAACTCATCATGTTTTGATACTTGAAATGAAAAGGTGTTTTTCCAAGTTGATCACAAATGTTTGTGTTTTTCCGTTGCTAAGGGACCGTCCTCAAATGTCTCTTTTTTGACCAAACACAAAAAAGATCCAAACAAAGAAGAGAAAATGAACCTTCCATCGTTGGTGAGAAGATTGAAGAAGATTATTGGATTTTTAGTGAAGAACTCTGAACAGACTGATGAAGACGATGATGATGGATCTTCATCTTCTCTTTGGCCTCTGCCCTACTCTTCATTTTTCCTCATCCCCCACTGATTCATCCTCATTCTGTATCCCCAACACACACTCACACACACACACACACACACACACACACACTGTCCTCGTCTCTCATTCAATTCATTTGCGGTCTCGTGGGGGACATTAGACTGTGACCCACCATGACCTCTGCAGAGCCATGTGTGTTTATGTGTGTGTGTGTGTATGTGGGGGGGTTTATATGTGTGTGTGTGTGTGTGTCCATGCATATGTGTTGGTTCCCTCTTGCTCTTGTCTCCTGGTGTGAGATGTTGTTACTCATATCATCTCCTGGTTTGTGTGTGTGTGTGTGTGTGAGAGAGAGAGAGAGAGAGAGAGAGAGAGTGGGGGAGAGAGAGAGAGAGAGAGAGAGAGAGAGAAGAGAGAGAGGAGGAGGAACAGCATGTTTGTACTTTGACAGGTTTATTGCTCTTGGACTGGATTTTAGTCCGACGCCTCCTGTGATCATCACTTTGTCTCCTCCTCTAAAGATGTCACACACAACCTCTCTCTCTCTCGCTCTCTCTCTCTCTCTCTCTCTCACTCACTCTCTCTCCCACTGCAGCAGCAGTGAGGCTGTGAGCTGAGCAGGACACAGAAAGTGCTGCTGCTGGGACTGTGCTGCTGCTGCTGCTGCTGCTGCTGCTGCAGAGAGGAGGAGAGAGGGATGGTGATGGTGGTGGTGGGGGGAGGAGAGGAGTGAGGGAGGGGGAGGGGTGAGTGGAGAGTGGGAGGCGGAGAATAAAACAAAAGCAGCTGTGGAGGAGTCGTGAGCTCGGCATGTTTCAGTCCATTAAAGAAGAATGTTTTTTATTTATTTTCTTCTCCATTCAACACCCCCTCCTCACTTCACACCCCCTTCAAACCATCATCATCATCATCTTCATCAGCTGTGAGCCTGAGGCGCCTCCTTCATCCCCCTCCTCCAAAAGAACCGAATCCAAATCCCAGTCCTCTGCTCCTCCCCCTCCTCCGCTCCACCTCTCCTCCAACCAGCCCGCTCACTCGCTCGCCCCCTCTATGAAGGTATGAGGAGGAGGAGGAGGAGGAGGAAGAGGAGGAGCAGCACAGTGCATCAGCTCGGCCGGCAGTCTGCCATTTTATTGTTTTGGATGAAGAATATATTTTTCCTCTTCTTCTTCATCCATCACTCAGCCTCATTCTGGCCCCTGCTCTTCTCTGATCCGCCCCTGCCCCTCCCCTCTCTCTCTCTCTCTCTCTCTCTCTCTCTCTCTCTCTCTCTGTCTGAAGTCTCCAGTCTGTCTCCTCTGTTGTTATTTACCCTCATGGCCGGCGTTTTCCTCTCAGCTCTCCTCCTGCATTCCTCCCTCACGCTCGGCTCCTCCTCCTCCTCTCTCTCTCTCTCTCTCCCTCCCTCTCTCTCTTCACTTCCATCCCTCCGCTCCTTCCCTCCATCTCCATCCGGCTCTGCAGTGAGGAGCATCTTTACATGTGTGTGACGGTGGACGAGCGAGGATGCGGATTCCAGCGGCTGCCTGCAGCTGCTGCCACCAGCCTGTGGACTCTTCCTCTTAGAATCTGCCGGTAAACCAGGCCAGGGCTGCAGAGGAGAGCGAGTGTGTGTGTGTGTGTGTGTGTGTGTGTGTGTGTGTGTGTGTGGCGATGCTGGATGCAGGTGTGAGGATGAGGATGATGGAGAGATGAGGCTGCTGGTGCTGACCTGAATATGCTGCTGAGGCTGTGAGCGCAGGCGTCAACACTTTCTGTGTCATTGTGTATGTGTGTGTGTGCGCGTGTGTGTGGGGGGGTTGTTGACTGTGCGTGTGTGTGTGTGTGTTCTGTGATGTGTTATCTGTACATGTGAATTCCCGCCGCCATGCTTGTTGGTACACGTGTGTCAGCCGACATGTGGCGGCTGAGCCTCATTAAATATTCATGTGTGTGTGTTTGACCTTGTGTTTCCACGTTGTGTGTTTGTGTTAATTGTTGCGTTTCTCACACAACAGACTCTAATGGGATCCGACATGTGTGAATTATGAAAATGTGCTGTAACATGATTCATCATGAACGTATGTTCACACACAGCTGATCGTCAATGTTTTTATAGGTCCAGTGTTTCTATCATTATTGTTCTATAGGTGTTTTTATATATGATGTATTCTTCTAAATTCTGTTTCACCTTTTGTAAATTCTAGTATATTTAATATTTATTAGTTAGAATGATGTGTTTATGAGTGTATATTACCTGAATATCTGAATGATTGTTTTCATGTCTAGAATGAGTCTTTATATTGACATCAGGAGCAGCTCCTCTCCACTAGAGGGCGCCATGTTGCACCAGCCCAGAGTGGACAAACCTCACACCTTTTCAGATTCTAAAAATAACTCAGGTGTCATCCAGGGTTTAAAAATAGAGCAGGCGCCGCCTGCTGCTGCTGCAAGTACTGAGTGGTAAAGGAGCAGTGTGTTGGATGTAGTGACATCTAGTGGTGAAGTGTCCTACTGTTCTCATTCAAACTCTACAGGTGTTTAGTTTGTCCCATCTGGGCTCCTGTAAAAACAGGGTGGTGCCACATGGCGCCCTCTAGTGGAGAGGAGCAGCTCCTGATGTCAACATAAAGAGCTCATCCCACCACGCATCAAAGGTTATTTATTCCATTACTGACTCTCTCTCTCTCTCTCTCGCTCGCTCGCTCACCCAGCTGGGGGACTGGGTGTGTGAGAAGATGCTGATGGCGAGGGACAGCAGCCGAGACGAGACCCAGAAGCTTCATAAGAAATGGCTGAAGCACCAGGCCTTCATGGCCGAGCTGGCTCAGAACAAAGAGTGGCTGGAGAAGATCGAGAAGGTGAGTGCTGCTGCTGCTGCTGCTGCTGCTGCTGCTGCTGCTGCTGCTGCTGCTGCTGCTGTGATTGGGATTCTGTGGGAATTGATTCACTTTTGGAGCCAGCCTCTAGTGGCCACCCTGTGAACTGCACATTTGTCCACTTCTACCTTCCTCTGAGTTTGCTGCTTGTTGTGAATTCTGTTAATGATGCTTGTTGTGGGCGGGTCACTCGTTACCATCTGGCCGACGCCTATCTCCTCCTACTTCCTGGTTCTTTCAAAAATGGGCAAAGAGGCGGAGCACAGGTAGAGCAGGGGGTGGGCCCACGTTGCGGTCGTTAAACATATAAACAACATGAATGATCCCTGCACCATCACATGAGGAGCTGCAGATCCAGAGTTCAGCCTCTGAAGTGGTTCACCTCTCCGTCTCTGTGCTCGTCGCTTAGCAACCTTTTTTATTTGCTAGAAAACTGGATTCATAGGATTTGGTTGTTTATCACATAAACACTGATCAGGATGTTTACATGTCGCTGCTGCTGCTGTTTGAGCCTCTGGTTGTTTCTCTGAGGGTTTCAGGTCTATTTATATCATCAGGTGAGAGCTGAGGCTCATGGCCTGCTTTTACTGACGAGTCAGCACCTTGTGATCACACCACTACCTGTACTACAGTACTATACAGTATTACATCACTACCTGTACTACAGTACTATACAGTATTACACCACTACCTGTACTACAGTATCACATCAGTACCTGTACTACAGTACAATACAGTATTACGTCACTACCTGTACTACAGTACTATACAGTATTACATCACTACCTGTACTACAGTACTATACAGTATTACATCACTACAGTTTGGGGTAAACAGTAAACAGCCCCTGTGCCAGGACAGCCTGGCCTAGCTGCACATCGTCAATACTAATGACATCAGGACACAAAGTATCACTATGGAAACCTGGAGGCCATACCCCACGCCCCTGTATACCACCGGAAGGTTGAGGAGAAAAGGCCTGACGGGTGGAGAGAGACGGAGTGGAGGTCGGAAAAAGTGAGAGGAGAAAGAGCCAGAGGAAGGAGGAAGGGAACGAGAGTCAAAAAGATGAAGAAGGATGGGGGAGGAGAGCGAGTTGAGACAAAATATCAGGGAAGGAGAGAGAAGGGGAGAGAGCGGGTGAGGCTGTGGGGGGGATCACAGACACTGGGGTTGAGTTGAAGCTGGTGAAGAGCCAGAGCTGAGTGCTTGGTATGAAAACAGGCAGAGCAGTGTGCTGCAGCCAAGCCTGAGACTGAGCTCTGCTGGAAAGGAGCTCCTCTTCTCCCCTAAATCTGCACTCTCATCTTCTCCCCTCCCCCCACGTCCATCACCCCATCCATCACTCGCTGTATTCCACCGCCTGACCACCTCTCTTTAGACTCAGCAACACTTTCAAACAGGCCAGATGGGTGCAATCAAATACAGCCCACTGTCCACGGCCATCTAAATCAACATGATCCCCCGAGCTGCTTCATTCCCAAGTGCTGTTTTGCCAAAACGGCTGCTACAAAACTAGTTTAGCACGGTGTCACAGATCTATCATGAAGCAAAGGGTCGGGGATTCAATTCCAACGAGAATAAAAGATTATGCCTCGCAGGATAGATGGTCGAGTCGGTCTCAGGCCTCACACACATTCACGAAGAATCATTTCTGCTGCAGGGAAACATCACTCGGGCTCAGTGTTGCACTTTGTCACACCGGACCTGTGAGGTGGGTCACAGAGCAATATGGTCAGATCAATGTGAGCAACACACCAGAGTGTGGACAAACTTTCTCTGCCTTCCTGTGCAGTTAAAGGTGGAGTCTATAAATTGGTTTCTAAAACCCGTTTGTTTTATGAGTTGGAATCCTTCACGTCCTAAATGGCATCGTTAGATAAAGTTGTTTGTAGCCCTCACTCTGCACATACGTCCACATCACTTGACCGGGCTGTTTACGACAAGCCAGAGAAGTGAACCCAGAAAAAGTTGAGAAAATAGCCCGACATTTGCATTGCAAAGTTGATGTAGTAAATATGTGCAGAGCTGTTCTCCCTGCACCGTCTCCTCCACTCGGCTTAAGGCAATAATCAGGCAATGGGCCTTAATGTGTTGGGGAAAGTGCAGCCGTCACCAGAGCGCTGGTGAATGTCTAAGTCTACTCTTGCTAGCTTTCCATGAACACTGTCCTCCACCTTTAAGCTAGTTAAGTTGGCACCATTTTCAAACTGGTGACCTTGAGATTTGCCTCTCAAAGGTCATATCACAATCCTCCAATCAACCAACACCAGTGCTATTTCTGCCAGTTTTCTTTTTCTAACGATGGCATCCTTGTCCTATGACACAAATCAGCCCGGGAGCCTTCCTATCTTCAGCCTGCCAACAAATATGTTGAAGAAATGAGGTAACAAGTGCTGATCCCGTTCAGCCTCACTCGGTCACGTCTGTGTAATCCCACTGGAGGAGAGGGACAAGTGGCAGTGGTGAGGTTTGTCCTCTCTTTGGGTTCCAGTGACAGTGAGAAGGAAAACATTGTCAACACATTTTTGAAAATCATTCCAGTTATAAAGGTAGAGCTTGTAAACCTGTTGTGGACTCGAAAGCTAAAATTAGGCCAATCATATAAATGAATAGCCAGATTACTCAAGTGTGTTTGTAGCTTTGAGGCATTGTGTGCCGTGCAAACATTTGCTAATTTTGCTAATATGCTTCAGTAGCAGTGTTTAGGTTTAGCATGTTTACATGTTGACAGTTGCAAATGAGCAGTAAAAAAGGAGTCATATTGCAGCATGTTGTCATGTTTGTGGGAGTGTCATCCTCACACTGAACTCATTTTAAAATATGACATGAGTGAGATAAAAAAAACCATGTAATATATGACCATGTAATATTGTTTAGAATAAAGTTTTGCCTGGGATATCTATAGTCCCATGAATTTGGGTTTTTGTATCAGGGGAATGCAATTTGACTTGTTCTGAAGTACTTAATTTGCCTGGTATTGGCTGAAACAGAGATTAGAGATCATTTCGTTGTTTGACGCTAAATTAATTACAGCTTGAATTTAGCTGTAACGTGCGGCTCTACCACTAGATATCACTAAATATACTAGATATCACACTGCATCTTTAACATATTTTGTCTTTAGTGTATTGTCATTATTTCCTGGCTGTTACAGGTGGTTTATGAAGAACTTTACTGGCTTGGAGCGATGATGATTCACACTCCACCATATTCCTTTCCGGCTTAACAAGAGCAGCCATGAATAAGTTTGTAGCCTGTAATGTGAATCGGTGTAAGTATTCTGCATATAGATGCAGTTTATCATCAAATTCCAACTGCATTGGTCTAAACACACACACACAAATATGAAAAGAGGGAGGCAGACGGGGAGAGAAATGCTCCAGTGATTCATGACTCATCGTGTGGCATCATGTGCCATCTATCCATTCAGGGGTGGAGGCTGTGGAGTGGGAGAGCGAGCGAGAAAGAGACAGGAAGGAGAGATGAGCTGGTACTTTGTGTGCTGCTGCTGCTGCTGCTGCTGCTGCTGCTACTGCCTCATACAGTGGCATCAGGCTACATTATTTATCGTAGACAGAACAGTAAAAGCCTTCACTACAGTGAAGCATGAGGAGTGATGGAGTAACTGCGTCTGTCTGCATGTCTCACCCTCACACAAACACATACATACTGTATATACACACAGACACACACACACACACACACACACACACTGGGATACTCTCCCCTTGGTGCTGACTGACAGACAACACAACAAACACCAGCTTTCTACAGCCGCCTCTGCTCCTGACTGAGTTTTTTGTTTTGATCCCTGCTCTGAATCAACCCCCTTACTCAGGTTATTGTGTATAAACAGGATGGCGATGACTCAGCAACAAACCGGGAGCTATTTTCAGAGGGGTATGAGTAAAATGATCCTGGGAAAACTATAATAAGGAACCTAAAGAAAGACCTGATTGGATCAGAGCCATTGTTTCTGCCTGGTGTTTGGTTTCTCAGGTCTGCTGAGAAAAACCTCCAGAGGTGACTCTGCTTGTTAAAGTGTCTGTTCGCAAATACAGGGAGCAGATGGCAATGTTGTCTTACACTTGAAGTCTCGTCCCTCCTGGTTGGTTTATACTATATGTGTATTTAATTATTGCTATGTGTGTGCATCCTCCCTACAAGGCTGAATGAAATCTAGACTCCTTATCTGTTCCCCCCACAGGCCTGCTGTCAGGTTAGGGTGGGGCTTTGCTCAGTACTCAGCAGTGCCCCACCCCTCCACCCTTCCGCCCCAATGTAAATCGTTTCACTTTAATCCTTCACATTTAATTTATTCACTGAAAGCTAAATATTTCCATGGATCATGTATTTTTGCTGGTGACTAATGTAGTGGTTTGATTTTCCCGTACATGTAAAACTTTATAATTTCAAATAGATCCTGCTGATTCATTCTATTTTTACAAACGAAAAAGCTGGAAGTTTTAAAAGTCTGTCATGTATTGCTGTCATTTTTACTACTCTGCTAAATATATGTAATTTGTTTTTACTGTATATCACAGCACAGTAGTTTTAAAGAGTAAACAGAGCATTATAGGAACCAGCTGGAGTACAAGAGTCCCCTGCTGTGAAATGAAGTTATTTCCTCCCAACAAACTTTATCATTAAAATACAGTTGAAGCGCACAGTCTTTCCGTTTATGTGCCTAAAGCCAAATATAGCATTGTTCCGAATGTTAAACTTAGCTCTAAAATACTTTTGATTGTGCTGTTGCTTCTCTTCTCAGCTTCATATCCTCCTCTCCACTGATGCACAACCTCATCAAACATTCATACAAGCCAGTCTCCTCTTCGAGTCGTGCCATGTAGTGTAGTCTAGTAATTTCACACAATTTAAAAGATGCTGTTGTGGAAACGAGGAGCGAGACACTCTTCTGTTTATATCACCTGAGCATGCCTTCATCTTAACATTCTTAATCAGTTCACTTTCAATCATATTGCCAAAAACCAAATAAATGGGGTTGACATGTAAGATGAGGAAGGCACTAGAATAGAGCATATACCCTTAAGGTTACACCAGTCTATTAACTGGGTGCAGTGGGTGCAGAGGTGGAGTCTCCTTCTATGGGATAGAAGATGTCATACCTCTGTGTTTGTACTTCCGCACTGTGTGGTCCATGGATCAGACATCGCATCTTTTTCTAGCAGCTCTGACTGTTTTATTTATCACGTATGAATTATAAATCAAACATAATCCGCTTTTTTAACCTGTAAAAATATGACATTTGTGTCCGTTACTGGAAAATATGTGATCAGCTGAGAGTAAAGATGAGAGGTTCAGCAGCACTTGTAACTGATTCTCTGTGACCTCTGGGAAAGGCACAGGTGACAGATGCCGGACAAATCCACTGTGTTGTGAAGGAAAAGACACATGTTGGAAGTGATGGTCAAATAGGATTCAAACGAAGTCCGGAGTCAACAGCTCTGACAATCCAGAGTAGTATGGGTGTCCGTAGCAGGGTTGATGCATTTTCAAACTAAAATGTGATATTATGGATGTAGCCTTAAAGCAGTGTTGTCAAACTCATTTTAGTTCAGGGGCCACATACTCCAACGTATTTTAGTGCAAAGAAGTACATTCAGAAAATATTCACATTTAATGACTTAACACTTTACCAAACATTATGAATAAGGAACTTGAGGAAGAATGAGTGCAATTTCAACTATATTATACTTCAGTTTATCATTTTCACATTTGCATTTCAACTTACAGATACACAAAACATTTAGTCAAGGTTATCTGGAAATGATGAAATAATCCAAAAATCAATCTCTGTCATTCTTTTTACACTTTGCAAAGTCAGCTTGCTGGCCAGATTGGACCACCCCTGCCTTTAATGATGTTTTGGCATCTAGTCGTGAAACTGCATGTTACATCTGAGTATACCTCACTTCACCTCTCCATTCCAAGTCAAAAAGGGTTTAGCCTTTGCCATTCTGAGCTTGTGTAAAAACTGTTGAGGGGGCCCACTCGGCCTCATGCTAATGAAGACAGCCATTCATATTCAGATAATCAAAGAATCAGATCTTACAAACCGGACCTTTAAATTCTGTCAAGCTGCCAGTCTGATGTTTCATAACAAGACCCATTCACTATTCCCTTGATGGAAATGTGAAGTTAAAATAACTATCCTGTCCATTGTCTAGAGTTGGTCCTCGTCCTCATACGTAGCTCTGCCCTGTCGACTGTATCCCACTGAAATGATCACATACACATAACAAACCATTTCAATAATTTAATATTTTTGCCTTGTTCGAGTGAAATGACATCATTCTATTGCAGCTCTCTCTCTGTGTTTTTTCAGCAGCATGTCTCTCCACCAATCAGGACCTTGTTGCACACGTGCATGTTGAGGCAGATGGGTGGAGAGAGAGAGAGAGCGCCTGAAAGAAAGAGGAAGCCCATCCTGATGTTCTATATATACCACATTTCCAATAACAGCCATGTTTCTGTGCTGCAGCTCACCAGCCAGAGCAAAGGCCCGGCGGTCCAGCTCAATAAGGAGCCTCTTTGTCTGCCTCTGTAGTTCCCAACAGGGTTTGAGTCGATGCTGTGCACAACGCAGAGGGAAGGTTCAAAGCACCAAGGCGGTCCGTTACGTCACGGGCCAGAGGTCGGACGTTAACTGTGATAAATAAAAGACATCAGTGGGCATTGCGTCACCTTGCTTGCAGTAAGGATACACTGTCTTGTGAAAGAGGAGGGAGCCTGGGTGATACTTGTTTTCATGTCGAGACCCGGCAGGAAGTGTTAGTGCTGAGGTGAGAGCGCGGCCGAGAGAGACACCGATACATTCTGTTTTCCTCGTCTCACTGAGACATGGAGCATCCTGCGCATCTCAGTTCCCACAGATTCCTGAGACCCACCTGGTGTGACTCAGAGACCAACAGCATATCACAGCAACAGAGGGAAATGTTGCTGTTCGAAAAAACTGAACAATGTTGTTTCCATCATTTTTGCAAAAATGTTGCCGCTTTTACTTCATCTTAAAACTCCAGGACAAAAAAAAAAAAATATATATATATATATATATTTATACACACACACATATATATTTCAACATTTACACTAAAATTTTACAACATACAATTCTCCTTTGCTCCACTGCTGACCAGCCACAGCGTCCAGAGCTCCATGCTGCTGCTAGCTTCCTCTGTTGGCCTTGGGGGAGTGCCCTCTGTATAATGAAGCCTGTATTGCAATTGCATGATGTATCTGTGGAGCACTTGACCTTTTCCAGCTGACTTTACTGATAGTTTGTTCACATGTGGGTATCACAGTGCTGACATGTCATTATATAATCAGCTATGTTCACATCACTATCACCATTGTTCCCTTCTGATTCAAACCTGATCGTATACAAATCTGATTCAGTGGTCCACATTTATAACTTCAAGTGTCCTGAGGATTTGAAAATCCAAAATGTCATGTCATGTCATCTTCAACCGCTCATCCAGTATTCTGGGTCGCGGGGTATTTCTACCAGTACACATAGGGCCATTGGGGGTATCAGTGTCAGGGCTAGTGACACTGCAGCAGAGCCTGAATAGGACTCGAACCTGCAACGTTTGCTACCAAAGGCTCTAACCACTGAGCCACTGCCGCCCAAGTCCGAAAAGATAATTTAATTTTTTTTTGTCCCCAAAGACCCGGGAATGAATCAGAACTGAGTTGCGTGAATAAAAACAATTAGCCACCTCATCCTGGCTATTTGAACGTGCCCATAAACTTGATGCAATTACAAAGAAAACAGCGTCTCTCAAATTTGCAGCATGAAGCATCATTAGCACGACAAAAATATCTCGACCACGTTCACAAACAAGTGGCTAGTTTCGTGTTTTTGAGGGTCGGCAGTTTCCCTTAAGTACTTTCTTTCAGCAGCAGCTAGATGAGACTGATGAGAGGAGAGGGAAAGTGCAAGTCATTAATAACAAAACACAAAAAGACATAGAATGACTGCACAGACTCCTGTGATTAGTCTTTGAGGGAATGTACCAAATCTGAAATCAGTATTCATTTTATTTTCATTCAACTTTTGGCTGCTGGAGCATCTCCTAGTTTTACACAGTTGAACATAATTGTCTATATTATGTTTTTTTGTTGTTGGCATCACTTGTCTGCTTGGATGATTCATTTTGAACCCCCCACCCCCCCACCCACCCACCCACTTTCCAGCCTCGGCTCAATCTGATCAAACCTGACCCAGCAATCGCATGTATGAGTGTGTGGAAGCCTTATGTGTGTGTATGTGGGGTGTTTGTCCCCAGCGGCATGCAAGGACGGGACATCTACCAGGAGTGTGTTTTGAGCTGTGAAGTGGGTGCTGTCTGTCAGGCTAACAACAACAACACTGTGGGGATGTTTGATAACAGCGACCCACACACACACACACACCACCAGCGCAGGCCAGGATTGACACTCACAACAACTCAGATCGGGTGTCACGCTTTGTCAAAACGCAGACAGAAGTCCCCCTGCAGGCGCCGCCATGTGAAGCTCTCAGCTCTTATACAAAAAAAAAAACGCTTGTTGTCACAGATCTCATCTTAAATATTTGCCGCTTTATTCTGCTCGGACAAAATAACGGAGCGCACCAGGCACGGCGACAAAGAGGAGGACAGGGAGGCTGAGGCGGGACGGGCGGCGTTGATTGATAGCAGTATGAGATGTGGCGAGGTGTGTCGTTTGGGGACGCACACTTTTCCCTGACTCAGACAAAAGACATCAGAGGGGGGAGATGCCCATGTAAAGCCACAGCCATCAGAAACCTTTAAGACTTAATCCATCACAGCAGAAGTGACAGGCCGAGAGAAGGGAACATGAGGGGATAAAAGGAGCAGAATACAAAATGTATCAAAGACACTGAGCAGACGAACTGAGGAGCCCAACACACACACACACACACACACACAGACATGTAAAAGACACAGGCGGTCAAAAGCTGACTGCGTGTCCCCTTGAGACTGAACCCAGGTGAATCCGAGTGATCCTGGCACACTGCTCCTCACAGTGGCCCAGATAAATAAAGCTAACACACACACACACACACACACACACATATATATATATACACACTATGGTCCAGCTCAGGGCTTATATAATGTATTTTCCACGAACATGGTAACTGCACACTCATCTTCCCCAGGGTGAACTCCACTCAGCTGGAGCAGAGGTGAACACTGGGAGAGGTTGCGGGGGTGGGTGGGGCTTCAGAAGAAGAAGTGAGGAGGACGAGCGCGGTGCAGTAGACCAGCAGGTCTAATGGAGGGGCAGAAAAACGCTGTAACGAGGTCACAACAGGAAGTGCAAATAAAGGCGTAAACACCAGCGAGGCAATAACTTCTGCACAGCACAAACACACTCTCCTGCACTGATTTGTTGACTTGCAGCTCGCTGTGTGCAGGGTCGACAGCAGCAGAGGAGGACAGGCCCTGGTGTGTCCTTTTTTTTGACACATCGTGTTTCCAAGGTCGTGTGCTGTGTCATCACACCCTGCTGGCCTCCAGCACACGAGACTCAACATCTGTCTGCGTGCACAACTCTTCGTATTCCTCCACACACACGGGCAGAGCGGGATCATGTATCATATTTGCCGTGGCTGATGGGCACTGCAACTCTCATGTTTACTGATCCATCACTTCCTCTATTATCCACCACTCCCTCGTCTCAGGCAGAGATGGAGTCCAGAGAGCGGAAGTGAGGAAGGGGGGAGGAGTGTGGGGGGGCTGTTGACCTCATCTCTCAACATCTGGGAGCTTATATTAAATGGTTTGTGATTTTTTTTTTTTACTCCAAAACAGAGGCACACACCCAAGTGCTTACGTCAATAATCAATAATCAGAAAGAATATGTGCTCTTCCCTGACTCTTGATGTCAAGCCCTTTTTGACCAAACGTGATCTGTGAATATGGGCTAATTAAAAGTAAATAGCTTGACTGGCCCATCAATATACTTGAACACATAATAAACAGCTGTTTAAAGTACAGTGTGTTGAATGTAGTGACATCTACAGGTGAAGTTGCATTTAGCAGCTGACACACTCCTCTGAGCATTTATACGTAGAAGAACTTATGGTAGCCTTCAGTTACCATTAAAACTTAGTTTGTCCATTCTGGGCTACTGTACATCAGTGATGCTGCAGCAACTAAATATAAAAGGGCTGATTCCAGAGCAATGATGACAACTTGATTGATACGTGATTCAACGTGATCAACGTGATTATATACATACACCCATAAAAATACGAGTATAATGATTTTAGGTGTCATTTGAACAATAACAATGAAAAATGTCACATAGGTCTTACATACTGAACCTTTAAAAGCAGACAGTGTTAACCATGATAAGTCCTCTTCCACAAATTGTGATTTGAGACAAGGGGTTGTACAGATAAAATGTCATTGATTGGTCAATACGCAGCAGGCAAAATAAGTCATTGTCCAAGAGAACTTTAGACCTTAAATGTTTGTGTTCCATCCTATTTGAACAGGATGTTGACAAATTTCTACTTTGTTTTTTTTAGAGCTTTCGGTCACTTCCTGTTAACTTCCTCAGTCAGTTGTCATGGAGACAACACCCTGATTTCTTTAAGATAATACTTTGCTTTTGATGTGAAGCCGTCATGACAATTTGTGTCATATGTTCTCCTGGAAAACATCAAGATTCATTCTAATAGTCTCTGAAAAATAAATTAGGATTTGAAGCTCTGTTTTCTTGAGCCCCATGAAATTAACACATCTGTCCATTAATTATTTATCCTGCTTATCTGTCTGATAAGCTGGAGGAGTTGGAGCCCATCTCAGTGGACTGGGCGAGAGGTGGAGCACACACAGGACACAGAAGGTCAGTGTATCATAGGACCAACATACAGAGATAAACATCCGGTCACATTTACTTTCAGGTCTATGATCTGTTTACCCTTGTTATCATCCTGTTTACTACAGAACATGTAAACTGAACCCTCTTACTTTGAGGCAACAATATCCTTTCCAAAATAATAGTTTTTGTGTTGGAGTTGATCCTGTTTTAGACAGTGTGGAGTTCTTTGAAATCTTTTAGTCTAATATTTAGGCAAATAAACACTTTCACCTTCGACCCTATAAATATCCAGAGCAATTTCATTGAACTTTAATTAGGAAGTCTTACTGTCTGCTGAATGTCCATTCATATTTTACTGTATCTATTTATAGCAGCTAGACACCATATTGGAATTTAAATATTTAAAGCATCAATATGTCCTTAAATTATGTTGGTTTTAAAATCTAATTCTTAGTGACAAGAATGAATCCAAATTGAAATGATTATATTGATGGAAAGGTATGGTATGTGGGATCTGATGATATCTATTGGTGAACATGTATATGTTGAATAGGCTGAATACCTCTCTGCGTAAACACAGAGGTGCAACATGGCAGCCTCCGCAGCGAGGACCCACTAACTGATGTAAACACAAAAGTCTCATTCTGGTCTAATGACTAGATTTCAGTGATTGAGGTGATTATGCACTCATAAAAAACTGTATGATTGTTTTATATTCCACCTTTCATAGTGAGTGAGTGAGTGAGTGGGCGAGCGAGCCTTGAGTCCATTCATATCTCCCTCCTCCTGACTGAACATATACAGTATAATATATAGGTCACCTCTGTAGACTGAAGGGTCCTGGCTTTGACTGGCACATACTGAACCCTCTTCCTTCCTGCATGTGCCACAGGGCTGAGGGGCAGAGCACACACAGGAAGGAGGGCAACCATGCAAAGCTAAATAATGCAGAGGCTCAGTCTCCACATTATGACCTAGTAAATGGCTGGTTATACAAACACACTGAGCCCTGTTGGGCTGACGGCACAATCTGCAGGATGAGTTGACCTGCTCTCATGAACTCACTTATTGCCATCACAGTCAGGGTCAATTCAGTCGATTCTACACTCTGGCGTTGTGCAACCCAGGGTGAACATCTCTTCTTGGACCGAGTGTGTAAGACAAGAGGGGAGGGTCTCGGGAGTTTGAGGAATGTTCCTTAGTGGATCGCAACCTGATGCTGTCCCAGAGAAGCCTGCTCTTTACTCACGTCGTCCCAACCAAAGACGAGTTAACTTTGCAGGCCATGACCCCTCAGAACAAGTTGCATGACTTTGTTGCAAACTCGACGTGACTGAAACATGATATTGAATCTTGAATTGTTATTTATGGGCAGAAATGTAAAGTTACTCCCATAACACATTATGTGCCATGAAAAGGAGAGGACCCAGAGAGAGAGGTGCATACTTGTCATGCAACTCATGGGCTTAGTGTGTGTTGACATCTTAAATGACAAGTGAACCCAGGCACACAACCACATACACACGTACATACATATATACATACATGCATACATATGTACATATATACATACACACATACATACATACATATATACATACATGCATACATATGTACATATATACATACACACATACATACATTCGTACGTTAAAAATGCATGTTCAGTCATTTGCATGAGGGATCTGTATCACATATGTCCCTCGTTCAAATTTGACACTTGGCTCCAACTTCACCACACACACACAACCCTGCAGTGTGGCCGCCACTAGTGTAACTTCTGCACACATGCACAAACACACATGTACGCACACACACACTGCACGTAAACATCATGTCTCACGCTCAAAGTCCAACTCGCCAGCACCCCCCCCAGCCCAACCCCCCCCCCCCCCCCCCCCCCCCCCCCGTGACTGCATGCCCCCCTCGGCGTCCCACCCACCCTTTACCTTCGGTGTGGCAAGTGGAGGAGAGGATGGTGCTCGGTGGGCGGAAGAGGTACGGGAGGTAACGGGAAAAACATTTCATCTTCTTCTCCTGTGCTTGCCGACGGCTGAAGAGCGCTGCGTCGCGGGCTCCACATCCGCACTGCCGCCGCGACAAGCCGGCCAGAGGAGAACCAAAGGGAGGGAGGGTGCGGAGGGAGGGGGGGGGGGGGTCTGACAGTGCAGGATGGGAGGTGGGGGGCTCGGTTCGGCGCAGGGGGGCTATGACAGCATCACGTTTTCGCAGGCGAGGCAGAGAAGACAGCCGGACAGATGGAGAGATAGCGCAGGCAGGCGAGCACCGGGGATGCGGGCTCCGGTGAAAGTGTGCGCCGCCGCCTGGGGAGTGATCAGTGCGCGGTGTCAGCGAGTCTCTCTCCCCCAGTTCCTCTGTGACGGTGGTTCTCCCACGGCGGTGGAGTGTGAGTGCGCTCAGGACAGGGGGTCGCTCCGATGGAAGGTCAACAGTCCAAGCATG
>JAFBJT010107437.1:27366-52808 GCA_016785325.1 Chascanopsetta lugubris | reverse complement strand
TGAGTTTGAGCAACACTCTCCCAAGATGTAATACCACACTTGACCCATAGGGGCAGCGTGCAAACACATCCTCACATATAATTGCCGAGAGCCACAATTACGTTTCTGTTGCCATCTTGGAAATCATTATTTTCCCTAATTACGAATCAGGAAGTCCCACGTGGTTTGCATTCCAAGGGGCGCCCCCTAGTGGCATGTACAAGTTACTGATTCAGATGCGTAATTCCATTAGCACGAACAAAGTTTTATTCTTTCTTACTCTCTTTCATACGCTCGCAGACAATCACCACTCTGCCATTAGCGAGTCCAGCCAGGCCCCTCGTCCCTGAGCCAGGGAACAAAAAGGCTGACCACTGTAGAAAGGCCTAATTAAACAGGCGTCCTTAAGGTCAGTCAGCCCCCCCCCCCCCCCCACTGTAGCCTCAGCCGCGCATGAATGAAAGAATAATGCTCTTTTGAAAAGAAGCAAAGTTTTATAATCTGAACCCATTGGCTTATGAAAGGGAAGCCCCTTAGCTGCGAAGGCCCATGGGTCACCCTCCATCTCCTCCCTTCTCCTCCACTTCTTCTTCTTCTCCTTCTTCGTCTTTGTCCTCCGCTGGTTTCAGAGCATGCAGGGTTAAGTCGGGCTGGACCTGAGCAGGTCTGTGGCCGCCGACCTCCATCAAGCACCCCCCCCCCGCCCCCTCTTTCGGCGGGGTGGTCACCATCTGCATTGGCTTGACCAACCGCTGGGCTCATGTGCTTGGATTAGCTCTGAAAGAGAAACAGCCAATTTAATCCAGAGATGGAGGCTGGACTGGGACTGGGGGGTGGGGGGGTAGTGGTTGCTCTGGACCCTCAGTGCCAGGGGTTACCACAGAGAAGAATTCAGGAGAGGGGGTCCGGCGTAACCCCACCCTCTCGACCTCACCCCGCCCCACCCAGCAAAGATGGGGGGGTCACCCCGCCCCCCCCAGCAAAGATGGGGGGGGGGGGGGGCTGGACCCCCCGACTGGTAGCAATAAATAGATTCTTTCTTTAACATGCTTAATCCTGCTAAACAGCAACAAATCCTATTAGGCCATGAATTATAAATCCCCCCCTCCCCCACCCCACTCCCACCCCCCCATCCAATTGCCCTCCTGTCTTAATAACATGCATGCGCATACCAACATGCAGAAAGACACACTGGGTCTCCCCATGTTTGGTCTTCACATGGACATCATTTTTGAAAACTGATTTTTCTCCAAACTATTAATCATAATAATATAGTTTTTCAAATCTTAGACTGGTGTATAAATGACTTGAACTGGGTTACCATGGCGATTTCCACATCATTTATATGACATTGTAATCTCGGGGCCTCTCCACTGTAACTCCTACTTCCTGGTTCATCCAAAAATGGGCAAAGAGGTGGAGCCCAGGTAGAGCTGAGAATGGGCCCATGTTGCTGTCGTAGCATCCACAGAAGATTGGCCTGGGTGTCACTCAAGAGGCCACGCCCCTGAATTAGGCTAAATTTCAAACCATGAAGCGAGTTAGTGAGACCAAAACAGTGGTTTGAGCCTCGAGTGGCCACCATGTAAACTGCACGTTTTCTCCTTGGGTTGCTGCCTGGTGAAGAGGCAAACTTAATCGGGCAGTCAAAACCATCATGGGAAACCAGTTCTGGTGCAATGAATGTGTTATGAAGCAGAATGAGCGTCTCGCTATAAGTGTTTTTTATTTTTATTTGGATCATGAGAACAACTTTTATCAATCGCTTTCTTTGTATCGTGTAAGAGACACAACAGTTAAGGTTCTCAGTGCTTTGGTCTCCAGACCAGCATAAAAGTCAGTCTCCCTCTGGTAATATAAAAGGAGTCAATCATCCATTTTAGTGTGTTTACATGCATTTTAAATAAAAACATGTATATTCAAATCTGAATAATGGTGCCTCTGTGCCGAGCCACCTGATTGTGTTTTCTATCCCTGGAGCGACGTCGTTTGAAAGAATGCAGCAATAAAACTGTGAACGGTCGACTGCCCACTTTAGTGACACATCACAGGTTGTGGACAAGAGGTGGGTCTGGAACCACGGAGCTGCTCATTAACCCTGAATCTGTGTGGGTCTCTAATTAAACTCACTTTGAAGAATCGTAGAGGGCCACCTCCTTCTCTTTGGGCAACACCTGAGGCCTCAGACGCCAACCCTGCAACCCTGAATTAGTCTGACCACATCTACACGGTGGCAGAACCAATGAGAACCCGTGTCCTTGAAAGACTTCCAACCACATTTGACACGTTCACGTATCAGCAAAAAGAAATTCCCACGGCTGTTCGTTTTCTCGCCTATCTAAGTGGAAACCTCCTCTTAGTTAATTTGGCAGTGAGACCCGAGTCAGGAAGAGTTCACCAGTCATTAGTGAGACTTGTGAGAAGCACTCTTCTCTCCAATCTGCTCCCGGCGGCGCCCAGACGAAAAAAAAAAAGAGCCGGGAGTCTCTGTCTGTCTGTTCTCCTCAAATAATGACATGTTGTGAGAGTCGGCATCATTTCTACATCAAACAGGGGCGGGGCTTCTCCGAGGTCGCAGGGATGTCGACCGTCGCTTTAGAGGAGTTATTCTTCTTCATATTTATACATTTTAGAGATGTATGTGGCGTCAGTGTTCATGAGATCAGGGGAGAAAGGAATGTCATGAATGATAATTATATTTGATTTTGTATTTTAAGATTTGTTTCTTGAAAAAAAAAAAGTTACAAATTCCATGTATGTGCTAATGCAATGTTTGGAGAGACATCAAAAAGAAAATTACGAAACCACCCTGTAATTCTCCAGAATGTGATTCCTGCAGATAAGAGCCCAGACTCCATCCATAATTAAGATATTTTTATATATCAAGTTTTCAGAATAAATAAAGAAATAGCTTGCGTAAACTATTTTTGTGAGAAATAAAATGATAATCATCGAAATGCTAAATATTGGCCCTCGTATGTGTAACAGGCCAGGCCAAATATTAGACGACCCCTAATCATTCAACCAAATGAACGTTAAAAATGAAAGTTCTTTATGATAATACACTCCAGGTTCCATGTATGTAACAGTCATATTGTGTACGTCCTGTATCTCTGCTGTCTCCCCCTTGTTGTCCCTCCCCCCTCTCTGGCCTCACACATCAAACATGGCGTGCGCTCTCTGTTCTCTCTGTGTCATCAGCTCGTAATGTGGGCGCCGCGCTTTGATGTGGTCTGGTTGCCTCTATTGTCTCCAGCATGTCTCGATCAGCGCCTATTGATCTGGTCAAGTGGGGGTTGGGAAGGGGGGGGGGGGGGGTAGGGGGGGGGGGGGGGGGGGGGGGGGTTACAACAGCTGCACGTTGCTCCGTGACATGAAAGAAGGAACATGACTTTATTTGTAGAAACACCGGCTCTCACCTGCAGTCAGAAAACACCCCATAATCAGCAAGAACCATAGGAAAATGACAAAGAGCAGCATCTGTGGGGATAAACCAAGTGGCAACCTCTTGGGCTTATGGGTGAGGCTAATACAGAAGCTGCAGTACCCAGGGCGGCCGATTGAGGCAAAAGCGAGTGAATCCCCATAGACTCTCAGGTTAAAATGGCCAAATTTAGAGGTGAAAGAAATGAGTTTAAAGCGTCAAAGTGACTCACTTATTTCTGTCCTACTGAGGTTTGAAATGTTGCATAATTAATTAAGGGGCGTGGCCTCTTCAGTGACACCTGGGCCGACCTTCTGTGGTGGATGTTGCGGCAGCACCATGGGCCCACCCCCAGCTCCACCGGTGCTCCACCTCTTTTCCCGTTTTTGGATGAACCGGGAAGTTGGTGGACACTGGCTGTGATTTAGGTGTTTTTTTGATTTGTTTTGTTTTTTACTCCTCCACACTACTCCTCATTAGACCCTTGGAAGTGACAGATCCACATCAGAGGGGATTTCATGCAGTAGAGAAACATCAATGAAGCTCATTTATCTTGAAATCTCTCCTGAATGGGGTTATAGAGTTATAATTCTCTGCGCGACACCCTCTGGCACGCCGTCGCTTTAAGATCAAACATGGCTGAAAGAATGTAGTCATCTTATCCTGCACAGATATGATAAAGGAATGTCTGTTTTTTGGGCCTGGAACAGAGGACGAGCACTTTGATGGGCCAGCCACCAGTCTTAAAGCTTATCTCTGTCTCACACACACACACACACACACACACACACACACACACACACACACACATATGCTTTCTCCCAACTGTCTTTGAGCTTATTGCCGCGCACCATGGAAGCACAGGATATTTGACAGTCCCCTGCCAAAGTGAGAGAAGAGTGGGAGTGGGGAGTTAGGGGAAGGAGGGGGAGTGGCCCGGGGAGAAGGGGGGGGGGGGGGGGGGGGGGGGGGGGGGGGGGGGGGGGGGGGGGGGGGGGGGGGGGGGGGGGGGGTTGCCATTGACAACTCGGAGCTCTCCACAGCAGTCACCATCTGAAAATGGAAACAAGTTATTAAGTCAGTTCATGGCTCTATCAACAATGGCTCATGTGACATCTGCTGTCGAGTGAGAGGTTTGACTTTAAAGGTGCATTGTGTACAATTTGGCGACATCTAGTGGTGAAGTTGCATGTTGTATACAACCTCAGTTAGGCCTCAGTAGTCAAAATGTGTTTAGTTTGTCCACTTTGGGCTATTTTAAAAACATGGCGGCCGCCATAGGGAGGTCCCACTCCTGATATATTAAAGGGCTCATTTAAAGAAAAAAAAAGTCATACATTGAGGTGAAAATGTCAATTTCTAATAGTTTTATAATCCTATTTCTACAGATGGAAGTGAGAAAAATTGTACACACTGCACCTTTAATCTGCACAGCTGCACAACCTTCCCGGTATTGAATGAATCACACGGAGCAGGACAATGGAGAGGATATTAAGCTGGTCACGCATGAATGAGATCTGAGCCGTGCTGACTCACAGAAAACAGATTTTCAAAATAAAAGCATAAGAAAACGAGAAATGTGGGAATCACATTCCTTTGGTTAGGATAAGGCTCACACAGTGTCCCTTGATAACATTTTTCAAAATAAAAGCATATTAGAAAATGAGAAATGTTTGAATCACATTCCTTTGGTTAGGGTTAGGGTCACACCGCATCACCAGATTTTTTTTTTTTTCAAAATAAAAGCAGAAGAAAATGAGAAATGTGGGAAGCACATTCCTTTGGTTAGGGCTAGGGTCACACGGCATCCCCAGAAAATATTTTTCAAAATAAAGGCAGAACAAATGACAACCATTCCTTCATTTTCAGATGTTTGGGGTGTGCAGAGGCAGATGGAGAAAATGGAGGTGGTGGCGGAGAGGGGTTGACATTATCCCACCCAAACACGGCTCCGCCCTCTTTCTGTTTGGTATTGTTTGTGTGCATTTCCTCCTATAGCTCGGGCGGGCAGGAAAAAAGACAGCGGCGCCCGATGCACTTTGATGTTCAGGTTTTATGGTCCCATGTCAACGCTTTGTCTGTGAAGTCCTTTTGTTGTTCCTCGGCCTAATTAAGACCTCAGAGCGACTTGTTGACTCCACAAAGACCCTTGTTTGGGGAGGAGGAGGAGGGCGGGGTTCCCTGTGTGACAAGGGTGTGTGTGTGTGTGTGTGTGTGTGTGTGTGTGTGTGTGCGTGCATGTGGGCGTGTCCTGCTTTGATAGAGAAAAACAACATTTAACCCCCCGCGCGCACAAAAGCGTGACGTGCAAACGGAGGCATTGGGGCTTGTTTTTTGTTTGCGAGACGTTTAAAGTGGAGAACTTATCTCTGGCTGCAGCAGCCGCCGTCGTCACGCTCCGCCGGCAAGAAGCAAAGAGCACGTCTGCTGCACACGCATGCAAACACGCAGAGCATTCACAGACGGCATCTGAGCATGTTATTACGCACACTATACATTATGTGCCCCAGACATGTGTGTGTAAAAGTGGCTGTCTGGAGTCCCGGCTATAATTTTAGTACTTATAGTAAACATAGGAGCGCTTTCTGTGATACTCAGCGGTGTGGACATTTCACCGAAAGGATCCAAAAAGGGGCTGCACGTGCGTGAGATGGCCTGAAGGTGGCGCCCATCATTCTGCAGAATGGAACAGGCTACACAGGCTTCTCATAACCATCGACTGTGCATAAAGGTGGATGTAGCATCCGTGATGTCACCTATAGGTTTCTGTAGAGTGGCTTGTGGTGGGCGGGTCATTCGTTAACTCCTCCTACTTCCTGGTTCATCCACAAACGGGCCAAGAGGCGGTGCATAGGTAGAGCCAGGGTGGGCCCATGCATCCACAGAAGGTGCCAGGTCGGACCAGGTGTCACTCAAGAGGCCACGCCCACTTAATTATACACAATTTCGAACCTCAATAGGATAAGTCTATGGGGATTGACTCGCTTTTGGAGACTGCCTCAAGTGGCCACCCTGTGAACTGCACATTTTATTTTGAAATCCAGTCACTCAACAAAATTTCACCCCGTGTTTTGTCTTGACCAATTTCCACTTGTAGCTCACAAACACACATACATCATGCTGACATGCTGCTGTCACACACACACGCACACACACACACACACACACACACACACACACACACACACACACACACACACACACACACACACACACACGCAGCCAAGAACATGTTTCAGCAATTTCTGACAAATAAACCGAATGAGCGCCTCCCTGAAAAAACAAACACGCCACGCAGTCACCATGATTTGCAAGTATGAGGCTGTGTGTGTGTGTGTGTGTGTGTGTGTGTGTGTGTGTGTGTGTGTGTGTTGTGTGTGTGTGTGTGTGTGTGTGTGTGTGTGTGTGTGTGTGTGTGTGTGTGTGTGTGTGTGTGTGTGTGTGTGTGTGTGTGTGTGTGTGTTGTTTTGCATGCAGCGGTTTCTGTTTCAGCGTTCAGCTCCATACCAGTGGGTTTCTGGTTGTGTTGACACAGATGTGCAGCTCTGAGCCGGGGGGACGTCTGTTGTGGAGCTCTGCTTGATGCAAAATGAGTCTGGTGGTCATCTTTTTTTTTCGTTTTCTTTTTGTTAAGTTTGCACCAGTTTTTATTATTTGCAAGGTTTTAGTTTTGCGAGTGTTAGTGAGTTGTGTCACATTGTTCCACAGCAACAACAAACTGTATAAATGAATGTTTTCTGTTGATAATGGAGTGTCCATTTCATTCAGTTAGATTATAGATAATTGAACATACAGTTGAATTTCAAGTTCCATACGAGGGGGAGGCGCCGAATTCTTTGACATATCTGAACATTAATAAAAGCGACACAATGGTTACTTTCCCTGGTAACGAGTTACTTTTATAATGTTGTAACTCAGTTACTAATTTAGTAACTTTTTCAAAGCATCAACACTTGCAATTCATTGTGTTTTGCATTTCTCACTTTTTCTTTTCTCAATGTCTTCTCTGTTTATCTTTTATCAATCATTTAAATATATATTTAGTTGTATTGTTTGTAAATTTATTTACCATATTTTTTATCATTTTTTTTATTTTGTTGCATTTATTATATAGTTTATTTACTTTTTTTTTTTTTTTACATCATGCATTTGCCACGTCACACCACCATGTTTCTACAGTGGCCCAGAATAGACAAACTAAACTCTTTTTGAGTTTCGGTGCTAACTTGAGGCTTCCCGAGGTTCTCCTTAAAGCGTAAGACATGACATAATCCTTCACACTGCACCTTTAACCATCAATGTCTCCCTCTCTCTCTGTGTCGCAGGTTGTCCCACGCCCAGAGATCAGCTGTGAAGGTTCTGCGCAGGATGCAGTACTTTGTGGCCAGGAGGAAATTTCAGGTAAGAAGGAGGTGGAGAGAGAGAGAGGGAGAGGGAGGGGGGAGGGAGGGAGAGAGAGAGAGAGAGGGGGGGGGGCAGACATGATAATAAAGAGAGACAAATTGAGAAAGAGAGAGAGAGTGTGTGTTTTGGTGGTTACACATGCAGGAAAGTGGGGGAGGGGCGAGCAGGGCCCCTCAGGCGTCTATCAGCCGCATGCGGCCGTGTTGTGCGTATGTGTGCGTATGTGTGCGTGCGCGTTTGTGTGTAAATGCCTTGAACCTGCACCTGCATGTCGACTCCGTTCAGGCAGTGCATCATGGGAAACCTACGACTAACCTCTCTGTCTCCGGGGCTACGGTCGGAATTCACTTCAAGGCGCAGTCTGTAACATTTCGCTCATTTTTGTCACTTCTAAAAATATTACAAAACAGTGACATCCTGACATTTTCATGAGTTTAGTGAGAAGGGATTCTCCATTCCTGCCGCGCGTTTACCCTAGTAAAAGTGGACGTACTACATTTTTTGAGTTTTAATGACAACAGAACCATAGGTTCTCCTGCATGTTCAGAGGGGTGAGCAAGAAGTCACCCAATCCTACACACTGCGCCTTTAACACACACACACACACACACACACACACACACACACACACACACACACACACACACACACACACACACACACACACACACACACACACACACACATTCAGCGGGACGTTGCCTCACATATCCCTGCAGTCAGCAGAAATGTGTGAGATCCTTAAGTTAAAATAAAAAAAAAATGATGGTGTTTTAGGCCACTATATGTTATTATGGGATGGTTCCTGTGTTTTGGTACCATCTCCAAGTCTTCAATGTTTTCAATTACAGCCTCTAAGTGAAGTCAGCTGCAGCGGCTTCACCCTGTGTGTAGCAGGGAAACCCTGACGAGTTCACTGGGTTCCTTCTGATGTTGCTTGTATCTGTGTCTGGGTCAAACAAAGCTGTGAAAGGACTTTAACGCCGCCGCTTTCTTCAGCGGCCGTCCACTTGTCGGGCACACACACACACACACACACACACACACACACACACACACACACACAATGAGTTAACTATGTCACGCACACATCCACATACACACGAGGCAACAATGAACCCTTTGCACCCAAGGGGGTTGGGGATGTTTTCAGGGAGCAAGAAAACAGAGGCTGTGGTTGACAATGGCTTTTGTGTGCGTGTCCCCCGTGTGTGTGTGTGTGTGTGTGTGTGTGTGTGTGTGTGTGTCTGCAGCAAGCAAGAAAGCCCTACGATGTGCGAGATGTGATCGAGCAGTATTCCCAGGGTCACCTCAACATGATGGTGCGCATCAAGGAGCTGCAGAGAAGGTGTTTGATCTTCTTTCATCTTTCGTCTTCTGCTTCTTCTTTCTTCTTTCTTCTTCTTCTTCTTCTTCTTCTTCTTCTTCTTCTTCTGCTTCTTCTGCTTCTTCTTCTTTGTGTTTCCAGCTTTTGTTGTTTGGTTCAAACATCTTTTGTTCAACTCCCCTTTTTTCTGCGTAACAAGCTCAGACACCACATCATGGAGTTAGAGGGGAAAGTTAAGCGTGAGAATGCAAAATATACCCTGTACTCAACATACACATGGTTATTTCTATCCTGCTTATATCTGTTTCTAGAATTTCATCCGAACCAAAAGAAATGGTTTGAAAAAGGGTCGCAAAACCATGTCACTCAGAACAAGAGAGGGGATTAAACTGGACTATGGTTTAAGTCATCTGAGAAAACTTTAAAAAAAATATGATTCAGATGCTTCAGACTTTTGTCCAATTGTATGAGGCTGAAGCAGCATTGAAGAATAGAATAGAATAGAATAGTGGCCCCTTATGGCCCCTAATTGAGAAAAACATGGGCTTGGCACTGCAAATAATTTACATGCAAATTAAGTACAAATAAATAAATAAGTAATAAACGTAGAAAATAATAAATAAAAACAACAACAAAAACAAATAAATTCATTATTAAGTAGAAAATAAACCTAATAAAAAAGTATTTGAAAATGAAATAAAATTAATAGATAATTAAAATCATTCTCTCATTTTTTCTAGATACATAAAACGGATACATAAAAAATACACATTTAATACAATTCAATGTCAACTTTAAGTAAACACAGCTAAGTCAGGTGATGGGGAAAAAATATTGAGTGTATTTCCAAACTGGATCAAGTGTAAACAGCGTAGAGTGAAGTCCAGCTCGGACCAAGTCCCTTTGACTGAGTCACATGGTGAAAACAACAGGAAGTGAGAGATGACTCCATTACGCTCTCCTTCAATCAGCTCTCTGTCTCCTCACTGCTCCGAACACTTTGTCAGCTGCACCTTCATCCTCCTCCTCTTCTGACTGCAGCTCTGACCCATGGCCGCCCCACTGCTCTCTGATTGGTTATACCCTGTTACACTTTGTCCGTCTGTAATCAACCCCAGTCCTCGCCAAAGTAAAAGCCTCTGCAAACCTCTCTGTTTTCCTTTGTAAGTGATGTTCTTCTCCTCAGTATCCCTTCGCAGGAGGTCAGTTAGATAATATATTGGGTCACGCTTACGTAAGAGTGTCACCTGGGCCTCATAACGCCGGTAAATCTGCCGAGTCATGGTAATGCGCCGTGACAACTTCAGAATATCAACAGAGCGCTGATGCTGAATGCTGAATTCAAAATAATCTTTGTCGTAATAATTCCAGTTGAGCCAAAAAACACAATTTACACTGAAACCTGAAATAATGGTATTTCAAAAAATAGAATATATAATCATACAAACACAAAGAGGAATAATATGAAGCAGCACGTTGGCCACATAAAGTTTATAATCTCTTATAAGTATTCCTTTTTTAATTCTATGACTTAATCCTTGTAAAAAAATACTTTTATTTTTCTCACAATATTTGATTTTTCTCTTCAACATACTCCTTTTATGTAAAAATGTATTTTATTTTAAAGAAAAAGTATCATTCTCTTCTGTCTCCCTTCCCTCAGGCTGGACGGCACTTTGGGAAAACCAGGAATGTTCCTTCCAGGTAAAAATCTGCAGCAAAACAAAACATAACATAACAAAAGAGTCTGAATCTGATAGACAGACGTCACTCCTCACTCCCTCGCTGTGTTTATCACCCACATACACAAACCGTGCCAGACTAAATAAAGTGTGTGTGTGTGTGTGTGTGTGTGTGTGAGAGTGGGTGTGGGTGTGTGTGCATACAATGTCTCTGTGTGAATGAGGGTGTGTTTATGTGCTGCTCATTACACTCTGCATGTGAACAAACGTCATCAGACACTACATTCATGTTTATTTGTCTAATCAGGGTGAAAATCAACAAAGTAAAGAAATTAAGGATTCATAATTGTATTTTTGTTGATACAATTCTAATGTCCTTGTATTTGTACATTTTAAGGACTAGTTTACATAATTATATAATTATGTAATTTAAAAAAACTAAAGAGCTGTATTTCAAAACTCAAATTTAATTTGTACTTGCTGTATGTTTTTGAGTTTCATAGTTTTTATATATGGACAGTAAAAACCTTCTTTTGTTGCAATACATCAAATAATGATGTAATGCCTGATTATGGGATGGAAGCAGCCACTCAAAAATAATGAATTGATGCAATTATGAGAGAGAAACCGAATTTCACCATAATCTAATATTTTCAGGTTATCATATATATTTGAATAATCATAAACAAATATGTTAGAACCACTACCACAGGCCTTTATATGATATGTTAAAATATGATATAATGTGTATATAAAAGATCATGTAGTAAACTAATTTCATCTCGTATTTACACACTGAACCTTCAAAGTCATTTTGAAAAAAATGACTTTTAAAGGTCTGTGATGTTGTATTGGTTGTTGTTGTTTCCATGGTAACGCGTTTCAGTGGCTGACATTGATTCAGTCAAAGCCAGAGAAGCTCTGGTTTTAATTTGATAACATTAGTGATGGTTGCCTTCACCAGTGCAGGGGGTCTGCTGTCGTATCGGTCACTCCGTGAGGGGGGAGTAATTGAACATAGAGACGTAATTAATGTGATTAATAACAATGGAGATGTCTCCATTATGCCCCAATCACCCATTTACACATACGGAGTATTTGTGTGCACTTCCAGCTCAATTCTCCTGCTGCATGAGCACATGATGTGAACACTTCTGTCTAAATACTCACCACGCTATTCCATCATTTCCAGTTCACTCCCCCCCGCCTCCTCCCCCCTCCTCCCCCTCTCCTTCCTTCCTTCCCTTTTACCTTTGCTCCAGTTCCCACATGCACTCTGCTGACTCCGGAATAAAAGGCACGACTTGATTGACAAAACAGCTGTACTTTTACTACTCACAGAAAAACACATGCACACAAACAGTATCATAAACCGGCATGTAAACAGATGACATCATCGGTGAGTCAGCAGAGGTCAGGGTGGGACATGACCTTGAATTGTAAACAGAACATCCCGGGATGCACGGAGGGTGGTTCACCTCCAATTCTTAATCAATTACATATCCACATTAATCAGATCTACGACCATTAACTTGATCATTTCACCATTTAATGTTTCATTTGGGAACCTCCGATTTGAATTCAAACTTTCATTATTTATATGGAAGATTTTTAATGAGTGTATGATTTGTAATTTTTATTCATCCAGAACAGCAGTGTCCAAACTATGGCCTGTGGGCCAACTTCGGACCGCAGACCATTTTCAATTGTCCTGCAGCAAATTCTAAAAATATAATGGAATGTGGCCCACAGGACTTGATACTACGTTTAGTTTTTAGTTGGAGCTTTATTGAAATTCCTCACTGACTCAGAAACAGAGGTGGCAGGTTCGGATCCCACCTGAGACATACCTCTTACCTTTGAATTACAAAACGAACGAAAACGCATTCATGGAACGCAGTTAAATAGACAATATTTCTTTTAATTTAATCACTTTTCATGATCAAACATAACTCAGCATTTTGTGTATTTTTCTGTATAGTGATTTTACACATTGTTGTTTTGTTTATTGTTCGTTTGCACTTGTGCAGTCGTCACAATGACTTTATCGTCACATAGGTAAAGGTGAAGATAAGGAGCATCACACCATCGGAGCGCGACTGATCAGGCTGGAAGATAAGGTAGGCACACTCCTGCTGCCACTGTGTGTGTGTGTGTGTGTGTGTGTGTGTGTGTGTGATGTACCACCCTCACAGAGTGTGTGTGTGCGTGTCCAGCTCGTGCCTTCCGTTATCATGTGTAGTGGAATCCTTTGATATGAGCCTGTTGCGGCTACAGCTCCGCCTCCATCTTATCTCCTCGCCATCCATGTTGGATTTCATTGACTCATTTATTTGTTTTTTTTAATCTGTGGCAGAGTTAATGATTTTCCAGCTCCGTCCGTTTTCCTCTTGTTTCCATTCGAGTAGTGTCGGCGGCATTGAGCAGAAAATTCCTAATTGCCCGAGGCGTGGCCAAAAGGCAGCAGCTGTGTTGTGAAGGCGTAACTAAGGCGTGTCGTCCTCTCACAGCGGAGGGGACACGACGTGATGCCAGCATGATGCCGACACATGGTGCCAGGGCGATGCCAAGATACATATTTCCCCCGTGGGCACGAGTGTACCAGTCAGACTGGTGTGTGTGTGTGTGTGTGTGTGTGTGTGTGTGTGTGTGTGACCGCCACAGAGTCTCAGAGGCAGTGAAGTGTGTTTGTTAGTTTTGGTGTGCGGCTACATCTGTCGTCTGTTTGTGAGAGAGGAGGCATCGTTAGAAAGTGAAATGATGTCTGTGGGATTTTGGTCCATGTGTTTGTTTTTCCTTCTTCTGCGAACGAAGAGAAAGCAGATCTTTACGGGGACAAACGGCCTCGGTGTGATTCACGGTGGAGCCGAGCTGAGAGGGAACCCTCTCTGTTACACACCCCAGAGGATCGGGGTCAGTGAAGGTCACAGAGGTCACAAGAGGAGTGACACCGTGAGGGTGCATTGGAATACAGGACATACATGGCCCAGACTCGTCAGCTGTTTAATGATATACTCACCAACATGAGTCACCATTTAAAATGGGATGCTAGGTTTGCAGTTTACATCCATCCATCCATCCATCCACCCATCCATTCATCCATCATCCATCATCCATCCATCCATCCATCTCTCTTCATCCAGCTACCTCAGTCTAAGTGGCAGTCAAACTGGGATTCCTCTTGCTGTGAGGTGTCAGTTTCATAGTTTCATCTTGTAATAATAATAGTAACAACAGTAGTATAATATAATATAATATAATATAATATAATATAACATAATATAATATAACATAATATAATATAATATAATATAATATAATATAATATAATATATCATAATATAATATAATATAATACATCATAATGTAATAATACATTATTATAGGTTTCACTAAGGTCAAAGGTCAAAGTCCCGTAAACAGGAGCTCACACACATCATCTCGTCGCTGTCTGACCTTCCAAAACCAGAGTAACTCTGAGCGTCACTGTTCCGCTCTCACATCTTACGGTAAATGAACCCCCCCCCCCCCCCCCCCCCCCGCATTCTGCAGCCCCTTCTTTTCTGTTCAGCTGGCTCAGCTTCAGGACCCCCTCCCCTCCCCCCACCCCCCCACCCCCCCACCTTTACTTTCCACCTTCCCCGTGCATCATCTCTGTGCTCTCCTCAGCTCTGACCTCCTCCTGTTTGCATGTGCTGGTCGTTCACCCTTTGTTAATGATCTTGAACCCATGTGCAGCCCGGAGACCTCCCTCGGTGATTGGGTTCAGGCCCATTTGCTCTGGGCACATGTTGTGATCATAATCTCCTGATTGGAAACATAAACCTGCCTCTCTACCTATGACCCCCCCCCCCCTTCTCCCCCCCCTCTTCTCGTGACATTAGGGCAAAATAAACCTGAGAGCTGGATAATGGGGGAACAAATCAGTTTCACAATGTGGAACCAATCACTGTTTCCCCTTGAATTAGTGACCTGTGGAGCTGGGGAGGCAGAAACTAGCCCCGCCCACCCATCCCTCATAATTACTGTTTTTCTCGGCTCAGTGCCCCGCCCCCTTTCCCCCAGACTCTGCTGCTCTTGTTTTGATGGTGGTGACGTGCTGGCACACCTGTTCTGAGGAGAGAGACGGGGGCTTCCTCTTCCCCCTCAGGCAGCAGGTGAACGAACCCGTCGACCCCTGGTGCTTGGAAACTTTCCCTGGTCCTGCTCCAGATGATACGAGCACTCAAACTCAACTAACCAAGTGCAACCGTTTCTTAAAAGTGGATATTTCATCCATTTCATTTCATCCATAACAGCTTTTTAGTTTTTGTTTCTTTTTTCAAATTTCGATTTTTGACACAAAATTGAAACAATAACCCTTTTTTTTTTTAAACTGTTTGCCTCTTATCCAATATTGGGTCGTGACCTCATTAGATCTTTCCCGTAGATGGTGAATCCATTGGCATACAAGAGGCAACGAGAGTTGAGTATCTTACCCAAGGATACTGCATGGCATGAGAGATGGGTGAGATTGGTATTGAACCTATGACCATCTTTTAAAAAATAAAATGAAATAAAATGAATTAAAAATTAATTTTTAATTTGTTTTTTTAAAATAATAAGCATTTAAAAAAAATTAGTAATAAAGAGAAAAATAAATGAATAAAATACAAACAAATTCATTCATTCCTTCACTGATTAATAAAAGAAAATAACTCTGACCTTCTGGTAACAGGACGACTCCTCTCACCCCTCAGCCACGGCCAAAATGGTGTAGTCCATAAATATAATGTGTGTAATCTAAACCATTGTGTAGTTTACAGATGCATGATGGGAACATGTACACAAAGGATGGACATGTTGTCGAGGCCCTTCAGTTTGCGACTTGTTTACAACAGAGTCTCTGGCGCTGTCACTTGTGTTTGTCTCGCGTGGCTGCTTCCATCCCATAATGTTGTGTAATGCTGCAGGGTTGCGTCACCTCTGGCTTGTGTTGTTCACAATAGTAAAACGTTATCAGTGTCTTTCCCAACAACCATGAGGAATTATTATATATTATATTATTGTTGGGTATGTGTGTGTGTGTGTGTGTGAGTGAGTGTGTGAGAGTGTGTGTGTTTGACTCTACACTTTAGCTCTACCCATTAACAGTGATGGGAATAACTGACGTTACAAATAAATGATGATAGGCTAAGGAAGAGTCACATTTCATGGTAAGCCAATCAGACACAGTGGTGGGTGGGACTTGTCTCACATTGTCCCACAGTAACATTCAAAATAGTGAAGATTAGTGAACAATGTTTTCTGTTGATATTGTTTTATATGAAGTGGCATGAAACATATTTTATAATCAATTATTATCAATCACTTTGACACAAATTCCTTGACATATTTGAACATTAAAGCGCAATAACTTCTTCCCCTGGTAACTCTTATAGTGCTGTAACTCAATGAGTAAATACGGTACTGTTTGGGTGCTATATCTAGTTACTTTTTGGGAGAAGTAACTAGATACTTTTTTTAAGCGGACATGCCCAACACTCTCCCTGAGCGACAGACTCATCCTCTCGTCTTTTGTCGACTCATCACTTGTAGATTAATTTATCCTCAATGAGTTGAAGGACGCTGAGTCATTGTTTGTCCTGTACAGGGTCAGACAAGTGATTGATCACATGCAGACAAAGACACACACACACACACACACACACACACACACACTCACACGAGTGGCAGGGAGTTGATTAATCACCGATGTGTCTCACCCCACACTCTCAGGATTGAATTCTCCAGGAGTGAGTTGCGGAGGAAGATGGATGGCGCGGGGGTGACAGTGTGTTATCTTTGTGTCAGACGCACTCGGTGAAAAATACTCAAACAACAAGCTCCAACAGTGGCTGCTGTCTCCGAGCCGCAGTGAGGCCTCTCACTCTCTGTCTGGGAATCAATTTGTGGTATTTTATGGAAACACAGTTTCACTCCGTTCACATGAACTTTAAATGCCGTGTGAGTTTTGCTCGTATGCTGCTTTTTATACAGTGATGTAATGACAGTGTGAAGTGTGAGGCAGTGAAGGGACTTTAAACTGAAATTAGAATGTGGAGATGAAGGGAGGAGCCTTTAATTATGTGTGAGGAGAACTTTGTTTTTGTTGGAAGGTTCTCACACACTGGGGCAAAAGTGAAAGGTCAAACATCCAATTCAAAACGTTTTACTTGTTGTCCTTCAGTCAAATGAACTAATCTATAAGTAAACGTATGAAATACATTATTAAATTAAATGTATTTATCATTTATTTCTAATGAATTAAATATGATGTTGTATGTAATTCATAATATGAATATGAGATAATATGAGATACTTAATCCATTGAATATCATTCAATGTTTAATAAAGTCATTGTCTTAATTTATCTATTTATTTTGAACAGATATTGAGAGTGAGATAAATAAATAAAAATTCAAGACTGCAATGAAATAGTTTTATGGGGTAAATAGATATCTCTTTATTCTATATACATTATTTAAAAACATAATAATAATTAATTTGGAGGTATAGTTGTCTTTTTACTGGCTCATCCATCTGTTAAACACTTTGAATTATAATGATCTCTATGGAATGAGCCATTAATAATTGATTCATTGATCATTATAACATTTTCATCTATAAGATACACACACAAAAAAAAAAATTGTATCCAAGTCACATTAAATAAAGTTTTTTTTCTAAAAATATATGACTTCTTAGCAGCGAGGGCTTAGCCCAAACCCTTTTTGTTTCCCACTCTCAGCTTCCTGACTCCACGGTGTGTTGTCGTTACCACGGTATCCGCTCGTACAGTTAAAGGTGCAGAGCTCTGCCGCGTGTGAAACCATCGGCAGCCCATGTTTGTAACCTGCCCTGCCGACCCGCTCTGACGCGTCATCATGTGTGTCGACCTCCGTCCACCACCATCACACTCACTGTGCGCTTCACTCCACTCTGCTATATTAGGGCATGTGTCCTATATGTCATGCTCACAGCGTGTGCATTAGCAGCAGCGGGCGCACGCAGCAGAATGCCACGCTCCGACCTTAATAGCATCTCAATTAGGTAAGTATGCTGTAAATTACAGCGAGGCCAAATACTGGGAATACTTGAGGCCCGGGACAGAGTGTTGTGTTTGTTAGGAGTCCATCTGTAAGGCATTAAGGGCCCCTCGGCTCTAAAAGCATGGCTTTGAGGGGGGCAGCCGTGAGTGTGTGTGTGTGTGTGCGCGTGCGTGTGTGTGTGTGTGTGTGTGTATGTGTGTGTTTAGACTGGTCCAATCCAGACCCGGTTTGAGGGCCTTTCAGACGAGGGCCTGGTACAAGCACACACAGTGTGCTCCTCATACGAGGCTATATACAAGATTACAAGTGGATGTCCTGACACACGTCACACATAAATATACAAATGCATTCACACACACACACACACACACACTCAACATAGTGTCCACTCAGCAGCCCCTGGGCCAAACAGGAACAGCCTCATTATCTCTTCGTGCAGGACGAGTGGTGTTTTTTTTTTTCAGTCACTGTAGAAGTTCAAAAATGTAATTAAATGTAATTAAATCTAAAATGTCCAAATCCACTTTGATCACCTGTCTGTTAGACAGACTGTTCACCATGTCTACACAATGAGTTGCTGTCTTTTAATTGGTTGATTGGACATTTGAATTAAAAACAGATTGAACAGGTGTACCTAATAAAGTGGTCAGCAGTTCTACTACATAGTCATATTTTCTTCAGTTTTTGGTGCTGGCCTTGTCATCCATTTACATTTAATTGCTGTTTCACTTCAACTATACAACAAATGAATTCATGGAAGTATGATTTTAGTTTTTTAAATATCTATTTATTTATAGACATAACAGCTGAGACGTTATTAATCACAGTTGTAAGGACAAAATTACTTCCAGCAACTTCCAGTGCATGGAATTACAACTACAAACAACTCAAGCATGAATCAGCATTTTCTAATCGAATGGGCAAATGTTCCAGATTTTCACGTCATTCCATCATAAACCTTTTAATTCATCACATTCATGGCCATAAACCCCGCCCCCTCCACTCTTTCCATGTCCCTCTGTCACTACACTGACCCACAGTGTGGCCCCCCGCTGGGGAGGGAGGGTCAGGTGCCACCCCCCTGTCCATCAAGCTCCTTTGATTCCACCTATCTGAGACGGAATGTGCCACTCATGATATCATTAAAGACACAAACACAGAATGATCGGGGGGATCGTCACCGCTCCGGATCCAGGTCGAAGGTGTCAAACGCTGCAGACACCTGTTACGTTCCGCGCCTGTGATCATGGAACGCTGATTCCTTATCTCCAATCAAATATGCCTTTGATCCATCGTGAACAATTAAAAGTAGCATGACTGAAGCCCACTCCCCCCACCCTCCATCCTCCCCTGCCCCTTACAGACACCAGCCTCCCTCTCTCTCTCTCTCTCTCTCTCTCTCTCTCTCTCTCTCTCTCTCTCTCTCTCTCTCTCTCTCTCTCTTTTCTTCCCAGCCTCTCGAGCCCTGTCTGTTGTTGTTGTTGTGCTCTGGTTTGATATATGTGTGTATTTGGCTGCAGTGAGCTCAGCAGGGAACCGGGCTGACCAGGCTGCTCTAAACAAAGAGAGGAAACTTGGCAGAGGAAACTCACACACACACACACACACACACAACACACAAATCCTGGAACACAGAGGTTCAGTGCAGCAGCGGTCCCTGCATGTCTGGACTTGACCTGCTGCAACTCCTCTGTCTTTATTTCCTTTTCTGTGATAAGATCATAGACTGTATATAAAGATGGATGTAGCGTCTAGCGCCTCCTGCTTACTGTTTAATCCAAAAAAGGGCACAGAGGCGGGGCACAGGTAGAGCTGTGGTGGGCCCATGGTGCCGTCGCAGCATCCACAGAATGAGCCAAGTCGGCCCAGGTGTCAATCAACAGGCCACGCCCCTTAATTAGGCACAATTTCAAACCTCAATAGAAGAAAAGATAAGCTACAGTAAACAAAAAATCAACAACTGTTGTTTGTGCCACCATCACCTCTAAAGTTGAGCATTTTAAACATGGGAGTCTTTGGAGATTGACGCACTTTTGGCCGCAGCCTCAAGTGGCCACCCTGTGAACTGCAAGTGTTTCCACTTCTGTATTGTTTACTCATCATTCCTGTCTTTATCAATCATTATTTTTGATCCAGTATTTAGACGTGTGGGTCATTGTATATCTATTCATGAGTACAATCATGTCATTTCATATTTTATCTTCTGCCAACGTCTCCTACATTCTATCCACTCGACCTTTAAATGACTGAACATAGTTTCATAGTCGGTGTAACAATCACAGACACGGTGAAACCTTCCCAGAGTTGTGTGAGTGGATGATAAATCACTGTCTGATAAACCTGCAAAAGTCCAATATTGCATTTCAGGCTCCTCACTTGTCACAACTTGTCCACACCCGCACCTCCATGTTTTTATTTTTTTTCACTTGTCCTCAGGCCTGCTCCCTCTGCTGCTGTTCCTCACGTCGACACGTCCTGCGCGCTGATCTTTTATAGTGTGGTGAACTCGATATCACGCAGCGAGCGGCGATAGTGCGGCAGGAGCAGCTCGCAGTTTGCAGCGAATCAGCGTCGTGGCCGTGTGCTGGGGATGCAGCCGCTGGCAGACGCTCCCTGGCTCTGTTCCCCCTCCCTCTTAGCGCCACTCTCTAATTTCAGAGCCGGGACTCTGCCTTACTACCGTGTCCTCACCGCATTCCCACAAACCAGAGACGGACAGTCTGCCTGCATGTCTGGCTGCTCGCTCTCCATCGCTACGTCTCTTTAGCTCTCGCTCCCTCGTTTCTTTTTTCACCCGCCGTCACACACTCCCGCTCCCTCGCTCGCCCTTCACCTCGTCCCTGTCTGGATCCCTGGGGGCAACTGTGTTTCCAGAGGGGCCAAATGAGAAACACAGATTGTTACGGGGGGCCAAAGAAACTTGACAAACAAAAGACTCGTTGTTATGATTCCATGAAATTATCGAAGACATCTTATGGGCTATTTATTTATGTATTATCTATATCATCTTCATCTCAGTAACAGTGACTGCAAACCACCAAGGAAAGCAAATTGATGTGACAACATCACTTTATAATCAGTCATCAGCAAATGTGTGTCAGGACAATGATGTCATTTAACAATCTGCATAAAGTAGAAAAAAACATTATAATTGAAAATTAGAGAGTTTTATTTTTTCTAGACAATACCAGTCCATTTGAATAAATACAAACCGTTCCCTTATGCTCAGAAATACAGAAAAAACAACAACATTTAATTTCAAAATAAAATTGGACTGGAGACGAATGGGGGTGGTTTTCTAAAGTGGGACTTTTATCTTGGAGGCTAAGAAAGGGAGGCGCTGTGAACGGAGGCTACCGGACGCAGCTGTGCTTCCTCACATGTAAACATCAAGCAAGGCAGAATCACACACACAGGAAATGGAAGCATTTCAAATTAAAAGCATATTTTGCCTAATTTGGTTCTAGCTTCATGTATAAAACATTGCAAATCGTACTCTACTCCGCAGGCCACATCGAACGATGTGCAATGCCCAGGTCAGCCTGCCCTTGGCTCCGCCCCTTTCCTCACATCACAGCCCCACCCACTGTGGCCTCGCTCCACACACACACCAATGCTACACTACATTTCCATTTTAACTGCCCCTACATATTTATTTTTTATTGTTCTGGCCGAACGCCCCGCTGACTTCTCATTGGGCCTGACCGCTAATCTACTCCTACATGGATCAGTCCATTATCAGCCTGGAGGTGTGAGGCCGATTGAGGCAGGTTATGAAGAGGTGGACGTACAGTTCATGAAACAGGGCTCTGTGTTTTATTGGGCCCGGCAGTTTGACTCCAGGTACATGGTGCTAAGTGGACCTGGTGCCACCCTCCGTCTCCGAGCCATTAAATCAGTCTGCTGCTGGAACAGTGAACCACATGTACTCGACGACAAACTGTGTGAGTGACTCCACAGGAAAGTGAGTGTGAATGTCACTGTAGTAAAGTCGGGCAGGTACCAGGGGAACGTGTAATGGGCAGTGTGTGCTTATGTGTAACACTCTAAGTGTGTATTTACTGTATGTGTGTTTTTAAAAGCTCCTATAGCAGGGGGTCAGACCTCAGGACTCGGATAAATGAGGTCAATAAAAATACTTTGTTTCATTTGTTTTTTTATTTGCCAGCTTCTGTGAAAACGATTTCAAATGTTGCTTTTGCTTCTTTAAAATTATGATTAAATTTAATCGAATTAAATTTAAAAAATAATGCACACTTATATGCGCTTTTTTAAATCTGTGAATTAAATTATATGAGTGTTTTCTGATTTTAAAAATGCATTTTTTTGGATGCTAATATCACCTTTATTACCAAATAAATAAATCTATACTTAACTGTTGGACAATGAATAATCAAACAAATAGATAAATAAATAGATGAACTGATCAATTAGTGAATCAATCTAAATTTAATTGTTGGACCATGAATAGATCGATAAAGACCCTCCCACACTGTGGGAGCCACAGCGCCGTGACCGCCACGTTACACAGGAGAATGTTCCATGTCATGACTGCAGCACAACGCTGAGTCATGGCAGAGCCTCGGCTTCATGCAGGGACTTTAACAAGCTGCTGCTAATGCAGGCGTGTTTATGAGCGTGGACCCAGTTGACTGGGCCACTTGTGGTTCAGACATGGGCCCTATGGTACTCCATGTCCAGACACATCCCTTAGGTGTGTGTGTGTGTGTGTGTGTGTGTGTGTGTGTGTGTGTGTTTGTGTTTGCCCAACTTGCTCCATCCACTCGTTGCCAAGTCTTCCATCGTCTGCCACTTAGCTTTAACGGCGTCAGACACGTTTAACGAGCCAGTCTGTCTTCCAGAGTGACTTTCTGATTCTTGCTAAACGACTAATGATTTTGTAGTATTGTGTTTTTTTTGGACCCCTCGACTCTTTGTTTCCCCTGTGGAACAATTAAAGCGGCACACCTTTCGATTGTATGTAATTAACTGCGTGGTCCACACAGGATACAGGGCGGAGCCTGGTCCTGTTTGGTACAATGGATCCAATCAGGAAGCTGCTGCTTGAGGCTGAATTAGTGGATAAGACTGTGAGTGGCGACTATGTACAGCAGTCGAGTCCGAGCGTCACTGTTTTATACTCGAAGCTAGACAAATTATGCTTTTATTTTGAAATATTCCCACTTCCAGCGTGTGCAATTCTGTCAGGCTTGATGTTTTCATGAGAGGATGGAAGTCAATCAAGCCCAGCAGCAACCGGTAGCTTCTGTTCACAGCGCCCATCCACCCACCCTCGCTTTCTTACCCTTCAAAATAAAAGTCCTTCTTTTGATACCTTCTGTAAAGATAGAAAACGTACACATAGGGGAAGGAAAATATGGAAAATACATATTATGACATATTATGATATTATGACTTCAAGCTATTCATATTCATTACTGTGTCCATCCGATGTTAATCTCTATGAGTGGTCTGTGGGACACTCTAGTTAAATAATAAACTGCAGATGGATTTCAGAGTAAAGGTCTCGTTGGCAGAAAATGAGGTAATAGGCTGTATAGTGTGTGTGTGTGTGTGTGTGTGTGTGTGTGTGTTTGTGTGTGTCATGCTGCAGCAGAGTCACCGGCGTCCTTGACTGAGACTGATAAGCCTCTCCGTTGTTCTGTACACTGGTGAGGAACCTACTTCCAGGAATCTGTGACACAGGTCAAGTGGGACTCAAAAGTGCCCCCGACCCCACACACACACACACACATACACACACACACACATAGTGGTCACAAGAGACGTGTGCTGAGCTCTGCAGGCATTGCTCAATACAAACAGATGATCATGTCGTGTGGGGAGCAATAACATTACTGAGTCCATGTGACTGTCACATCATGATTTCTACACACTGCACCTTTAAGGTCCTGTAGTGGTGCTTAAGAACAGACACACGCACACACACACACACACACACACACACACACACACACACACACACACACACACACACACACACACACACACACACACACACACCCTCTGGGGCAGATAAGGTGGAGAGCGAGACACAGACATCTTGATACACTGTGTCTCCTCCATGACACGCGGCTCAGGAAGAGGGAGGCTGCAGGAGAGTCTGCGTCGAAGTCGGCCTGATAAGCGGAGCGATAAGGGGTTAGAGTGAACCTAAGACTGAGAGACGAGGACGAAACAGAAGGACGAGCTGACTGAGAGACGTCTCCCCTCCCTCCCCCCCCCTCCCCTCCCTCCCCCTCCCCCCAAGAGACTGGACCAATGTCAGAGTGATAAGGAGAAGATAGAGCTCTGCTGTATCTCATGTTCTCACAGGGCGAGAGGGAGGGAGACGTGTTAACCTCCCTCAATATGAGAAATCACTCAAAGAGCGAAGCGGGACTTACAGTTGTCTTCCATCTGACATGTGCTTTTCGAGAAATTCATGGCTGACCCCTCATATGTCAGACCTGGGTAAAATGAAAGGCCCACTTTAGAAATCCACCCCCATTAGGTTCCATTCCAATTTGAAATGAGGGTTTTTGTGTATTTCTCAGCAGAAGTGCCCCCCCCCCTACATATTGCCCACCCCTGCCTCATGTAGACCCCAGGAATTCACTTAAGCCCCATTAGGAGTCAGTTCTGGTCCCCATGAGGTCCTCGGGTCCCCACATTGCAAGTGTAAACACTGGTGAAGGTCCCAAAGAGGTGACACACACATCGAGTGACAGCTATTGGTGTGAAGGGAACATCCAATGGTCCCCGTCGGCCAAAGGGTCATTCCCACCAGTCCACCGCTGACCAAACAGGCTGTGTCTGGGGGTCAAAGGTCGTCCCAGCGGGCTGGGCCATTAGCACACAATGGAGGCCGCCTTGGTCATGTGTGTGACTGTGTGTCAGTTTGTCTGGAGAGGTGAAGAGGGAAGTGAGGAGAGTTTCCTCAGGAGGGAAGAGGGTGAGAAAAGCACTTGAGGTTGTGTGTGTGTGTGTGTGTGTTTGTTTGTGTGTGTGTGTGTGTGTGTGTGTGTGTTTAAGTGTCTGAGGAGAGCGCAAATGTTTGTGTGCGCTCGCTACTCTATTCTGCAGGAAGAAGGCAAGCAGGCAGTGTTTGTGCATGCAGCTATTTTTGAATTCCTCTGTGTGTGTGTGTGTGTGTGTGTGTGTGTGTGTGTGTGTGTGTGTGTGTGTGTGTGTGTGTGTGTGTGTGTGTGTGTGTGTGTGTGTGTGTGTGGAGCTCCCCTTCTTGGCTCACTCAGCACCTTGACATTGGCACTGGGCCTCAGCGGAGATCTGCTGCCTCAGCTGGATCACTCTCCTCCCTTCTCCCCTGACGACCCCCCCCTCTCCCCGTTTCCCCTCCCTCCCCCCTCCATCACTCACTCCCCGATTGCTGCTCGACTCCCACCTCCACTCCTCCACTCCGGGCCCTTCCAGCTGCCCTTCACCGAGGGCAGAAGAACTTAAATCACTCCCTTCTCTCTCTGCAAGTGTTTCCTCCCCCCCCCCCCCCCCCCCCCCCCCCCCCCCCCCCCCCCCCCCCCCCCCCCCCCCCCCCC
>JAFBJT010107437.1:25484-27359 GCA_016785325.1 Chascanopsetta lugubris | reverse complement strand
GTCAATGAGTTTGGCGGGGGGCGGGGGGGGGGGTTGGGCTTTGACTGTTCACTTGGGCTACTGTGGGAATGCAAGTGCCATATGTATGTGTGTGTGTGTGTGTGTGTGTGTGTGCATGCTTGGAGACCCCCTCCCTCCCCGGGGCTCGGCTCAGTGTTTGTCATCTGTCACAGCAGCCGCTCGGGGCTGTGCTGTCATTGCTGTGACAGCACGCCGCGGCAGATGGCGCCCAACATATCAAAACAATCTCTGATTAACTCGCATGCAAGTCGGGGTTCAGTCAGAGCTAATTAGGTTTCTGCGCTCACTCGTTAATGCTGAGTCGGTTGTTTTTGTGATTGTCAACAAATCTCAGCATGATCTCACACATAAAATATTGTACGGATCCTTCTTTCAAATTGCCTCAGTCATCTATTATTGTTATTTGTATATCGATTTATACTCTTATATTAGTTATAGCATTTTTTTCCCTTAACGTTTGGACCCATGCAGTTTCCTGCTACATGCCCATGGATGTTCTGATCATGTGATCCCAGTCAAGTCAATGGAAGTTGCTCAACTGGTGCGTAAGCCCCTGGGAAGGGGCATTAGCTCGAGCTAGAGTCCTCATTTAGCATGTGAGAGGTAGCGGGAGCAATGCCTGTATCCTCCAATACAATATATCCTCTATAAAGTGTCTTGCATGGACTTTTACACGCATCTGTTATATTAACATAGTGCTCTTTGGGAAAATGCTTTTTAGGCCTCATGGGGATTTTTTTTGTTGCAGTACAGGCCACTTGGAAAGATTGCTGCAAGCCCAAGGGGTAGTTGTGTATCGTGTTCTATTCATACATTCTCAGAGAAGGGGGATTAGCTCAAATGGTAGAGCGCTCGCTTAGCATGCGAGAGGTAGCGGGATCGATGCCCGCATCCTCCAGTGTGTAGTTCACATCAGGTTCCAGTTTGTCTCCAGGTGTTATCTAAGATTTATACAGGCGTCTAAATGTGTTTTGTGGTCTATGGGAAAATGCATTTTGTGCCGTATGGGGATTGTTTTGTTGCATTACCGCTATTCGCCACTGCGAATCATTTGCTGCAAGTCTGAGGGGAGGTGCTGTATCGTTTTCTCTTAAATCATCCTTAGGGAAGGGGGATTAGCTCAAATGGTAGAGCGCTCGCTTAGCATGCGAGAGGTAGCGGGATCGATGCCCGCATCCTCCAGTGTAATCTTCATATTACGTGTTCTGTTGATACATTCACAGGCAGGGGGATTAGATTAAATGGTAGAGCGCTCGTACCTGAGAAGTAGTGGGATCAATGCCCACATCCTCCACTTTAAAATGCACATTATTTGGTTGTACGTCTAAATTGTTATTGTGATCAATGGGAAAAATGGTGGGATTTCTGTTGCAGTACCATGAATGTCCACTGGGAAACATTTGCTGCAAATCTAAAGGGGAAATGCTGTACCGTGTTCTATGAACACATTTACGTTTCAGACAAAAGTACTGTGTGCACCTGCATCAATTTGTCTCTTTAGTCACTAAGTGCTTTGTTTACGACTCAGAGGTTATAATTTAAGGCTCATGTCACGAACAGAACATGCCACTGTCAGTCGTGAGGTATTATATATAAGCGCATTTGTTTATTCATAAGTTAAAATGCAGCACAACTGCTTTAAATTCAGATTTTTCCATTTTGTTCTTTACATTACAAACACCAGCTAAACTAAGGTTATAGGATTAGATGAGAATATCGTGTACTGTCCCTTTAAGTGTGTGTAATGAGGACCTGTGGAGGTATTTGATAATGACAGCCTTGCACGACCCTTATCTCTCTTTAGTCCTAACAATGACAGATGGTATCTGTTGGCCATCATGCACCATACGTCAT
>JAFBJT010107437.1:10484-22984 GCA_016785325.1 Chascanopsetta lugubris | reverse complement strand
GAGGATGACATGTCATAAGACGAATTGACAAAGCGAAAAAGAATCATGAGCATTCTCACAATTTTTGTTCCTTAAAGAATAGAGTTGCTTTTAAACACCAAGGTGAACATATAAAGTCCTACATATTATGATAATTAACACTCTATACCCCATCTGAAAACACTTTGCCGTTTGTGTTTTATTGTGAAGAGGACAGTGGTGGTCCTCAAAGTCAGATCAGGTAACAGAAAGTTCACAGGGTGGTCACTTGAGGCTGACTACCCAACATGAGCCAGTCGAGGCTCGTAGTGGATGGTTCACTCGTCGGCCATTTTGCAGATGCCTAACTCCTCCTACTTCCTGGTTCATCCATAAACGACCAAAGAGGCGGAGCTCAGGTAGATCTATAGGATGGGCCCATGGCGCTGTCACAGCATCCACAGAACGTGCCGGGTCGGCCCACGTGTCCCTCAAGAGGCCACGCCCCTTAATTATTTACAATTTCAAACCTGGATAGAATAAAAATAAGCGAGAAAAAATTGCCAGGGGAAAACGTGTGACTGATTGAGCCTCAAGTGGCCACCCTTGGAACTGCAAGTGTCGGAGGGTAGCCAAGATGTGGATTAAACTTTATTGCCACCTGTTCCTCAATCATCACCTGAACTCATTAAACATTAACCTGACACGCGAACAACAACAGCTCCTGATCTGCTCCCAACCCACTCGAGCAGGAAATGATAGTGAGGCAAAAACATATATATCATTTTCATTTGCGTATGAAAAAGCAAACTCCTGCATGTTCCCATACAAAGTCAATTATTAATGGCGAGCAAAGAGGTGAAGTACGCAAACATGAAATGTGTTCTCTGCAGAGCGGGAAAATAAAGATCCTAATCTTATCTGTTGTGTGCGATTAGATTCTCCTCTGAGTGCTTGAGTGACAGAGCAGAGCGTTTATTGTGTTTTAACAACTGTTATTCATTGACTGGCGTTAAGTGTCCAAACCAGGTGTGTCTCACTGTGTGAGGCACACGCCAGCAGCGCTAAAGAAAACAGAGCGCAGGCTAATCATTTCCAACACGCTACCAGATATTAGAGAAACAAACAGACCCTGTAATAATATGACATCCCACGCAGATGTCAAATTTAAACATATTCAAGAATAATACAGTATGTCCTCGGGAAACTTCAATGCTAACTTGCAGTTCACAGGATGGCCACTTGAGGCTGTCCCCATAGACTCGTGTTAACATAGTCAGCTTTACAGGTGAATAGGTGAACTCTCTTATTTCTATTTTATTGAGGTTTGAAATTCTACATAATTAAGGGGCGTGGTCTCTTGAGTGACACCTGGGTCGTCCTGCTATGTTCTGTGGATGCTGCGACAGCACCATGGGCCCACCCCAGCTCTACCTGTGCTCCTCCTCTTTGCCTACTTTTGGATGAACCAGGAAGTAGGAGGAGTTAGGCATATGCAAGATGGCCGACGAGTGACCCTCCCACGACGAGCCTCATGAGCGCTCTCCAGAAACCTATGGGTGACGTCCACAGTTGCGCCAAAATGAATGAAATAAGTGGATATTTTAAATAAACAGAGGATATTATCATATGATACAATGTGAGAGGCTTTTTCTGCCATGCCCATCTGAGGCTGAACTCTCCTGTCCCACTGTGGCAGAGAGTCTGGAGCATCCTGCTTCTATACATACCAGCATTACCAGGCTGTAGTTTACAAGTGGAGGAGTGTGGCTGCAGCTCAAAGTCTATAGTCCTGTATGTATGGGTAAATCATTAGCCGAGTCTGTCCCCGATGTCAACATATAGTAAGGTGTTATTTTTGGGGAGGAAGCAAAGGATTAAGAATCAATCATATTTGTATACTTCCCCTCTTTTACTTCTTTTGTTCCCGTCTGAAAATAGTACTTGCGAGTCGCCCTGACGAGTCGGTCACTGAGCCATATTTGCATGGAGTCCGTCCCCAGATTTGCCCATGTTCAACAGTCAAAGTCCATATTTGCATGATATCCGCGGCGTGTCGCCAACTCTAATGGATGTACACTTCCTATGTATTTTCATACCAACGCAAATACGCTGTAGATATCAATAGGAGGGCTTATGTGCAGCTGGACGTTCCCAGAGAGTGGAGGATCCATTCAATGCCGCCCCCATAGGCCGTAATCGTGGCTTGATGGAAAACACTAATGCATCCCATGATAAAAAAACAAACAAACACAATAACTCTGAGCAGCAAACAATAGAGAAGAAGAAAACACAGCAGTGCCATCAAACCTCTGACCAACAAACACCAACACAGCTGCTTGTGCTCAAAGTCAAACTTCACTGTGTGAAAACAAATCTGTTCGACATCATGGCAGAGCAGTGGTCGCATTAGAGACAATGGTGCATGCTTGTTTACGCCATGGAGTGTGTTTAAAGATGGACGCAGCGTCCGTGACGTCACCCGTTGGTTTCAGCGGTTTCAGAGTGGTTTTGTGTCAAATTGTGGGCGGGGTCCCTTGTCGGCCATCTTGCCAAATCCTAACTCTTCCTGGTTCCTGGTTCATCCAAAAAACGGGCGAAGAGGCGCAACACACACGGAGCTGTGGGTCGGCTCGTGGTGCCGTCACCTCATCCGCGGTACGTTGGTTTCATTCACCTCTGAAGTTGATCATTCTAACGTGGGAGTCTGTGGGGATTTGCTCCCTTTTGCAGTCAGCCCCCAGTGGCCAACCCATGAACTGCACGTTTTTTCTCTTCTTATTGTGCTTCACCCCTCTTCACCGGAGGTTACCCATTGATTTACACCATTGGCTGCAAGTCATTCAAACCTATATGGGTTTTTCTGACAGTCATACAAAGCAGTCAACACAACGGTGCAGCAGTCACAGCCGATAACGCTGCACTGCCAAAACACCACAGGCCATTAACCGTTTCATTACCAATAAATCCTGGATCTCCCTCCACGTCAGGTTTATGCAAACTTGTTTTGGCACAGGGGTCGAGATCGCTAATCTGTAGCACTTGAACACTCATGGTGACATTTTGGCTGGTTCTCACCTCTTTGGTGAGAGATTTAAGGGTTAAGACTTGGTTTTAGGGTTAAAGGTGCAGCGTGTACGATTTTGGTGACATCTAAAAATGTGACAAAACAGTTACATACTGACATGTTCATGAATTTATAATAATTACCCTTGAATGAACCCATTAATGTATATTTCCATGAGTAGAGGGTCCTCTCTATGGAGGTCGCCATGTTTTTACAGTAGTAAAATGGAGGTACAAAACATCAATTGAGTTTTAATGAAGACTGAAGTCGACCATAGGTTCTCCTGCATGTTCAGAAGGGTGAGGGTGAGGTGATGGGTACAACGTGCAACTTCACCTCTAGATGTCACCAAGTCTTACACACTGCACCTTTAAGGTTAGAATTAGGTTTAGGTTAGGATTAGGCAATTAGTTGGGATGGTTAGGGTTGGGATAGAGGGCAAGGGAAGGCATTAGGTCAATGGGTGTCCTCACTGAGATAGAAATACAAATGTGTGTGTGTGTGTGTGTGTGTGTGTGTGTGTGTTCACTCATGTCACCCTTGTGGAAGGAAGGGTAACATGTATGTGTGCATACCTGCATAAATGTGTTAATTGTGTCACTTGTTCATTGCAAACTTGTGTATGCCTGCATTTGTGTGTGTGTGTGTGTGTGTGTGTGTGTGTGTAGGTGTGTGTGTGTGTGTAGGTGTGTGTAGGTGTGTGTGTGTGTATGTGTGTGTGTATGTGTGTATTCGCGCCATTTGCACCATTCCCACACTCTGATCACTATCCCTGACTCAGAGTTCCCATAGCCCTCGTTCTGCTGACTCATCATCCCGCCACTTTTGCTCTCATTTCCCCCTCCCCCTCCCTCCCCCTCCCCTTCCCCCTCCCTCCCCCATCCCCTTCCAGTCTTTGTTTTGATTGATGGTGACATTATTTTTCACCCTCTCGTACTAATTATCCCCCGTGATGACGGTAATGAGAGTGCGTCACTTTGGGACAAGCTTTGTAGGTTTTTTTCCCACTCTCTCTTTTTTTGTCACGGCCGTTTGTCCCCACAGCAATTTAATTTGAGGGAGAGCAAAAACAAAGAGGAGCTTGTTGGGAGACTCACAATCGATAGATTATGACTGTGTTGAGTGATTGAGGTAGAGGGAGGGAGGGAGGGAGGGAGAGAGAGAGAGAGAGAGAGAGAGAGAGAGAGAGAGAGAGAGAGAGAGAGAGAGAGAGAGAGAGAGAGAGAGAGAGAAATAACAACAGAGCCAGAGGGAAATGAAATTGTATGTCTGGTTTCTCATGTCTGTATTTATCTACAAAAGCAAAATTCTCTCATCCGTGCTTAGATAGAATATGAATAAATATATAAAATAAAATAGAAAAAACAAAGAATAAAAGAAATACATTAATTTATAAATACATAAATAAATAATATAAGACCCTCCCCCCTTTTTCTTTCAGCTTACTGAGGTGTCCTTGGGCAAGTTACTGAACTCATATATTAATGTAAACTGTACTTCAAAGTACTCTGAGGGGCCATCAAGACCTGATACAGTACTATATATACTAGATCCTTTCCATTTATGCTTGATCTTAGCTTTGCAGTGTCTCTGCATGTTTAAAGAAGTTCATGAAAATGTTTACAATTCAATAAGATAGTCCTTTAATATGCATACATTTAGTAAAATAATACATTCATATTACTTTATATATATATATATATATATATATATCCAGTTGTAGACATGTTGTTTGGTATTGTTGAATTTCGCATTATTTAAATGATATCACGTCTTATTCCTCTTGATTACTGACCCACACGTTTGTGCTCCTTTGTCGAAGATAATGTAAGATCTGAAATCAGGAACAGTAGCTGCGATGTGTCTCAGAGCGAGATGGAAAAAAACCTCCGAAACTTTGACGCCGGAAAATAGCAGAGTGTTGTAAACTGTTGTGTCTACCTGCGTTGACATGTGGCTCCCTGCTGTTGGTGGGTGTTTACACTGGAGATGAAACGGCGGCGGTCCTGTGGCACGGCGCTTGGTGCCAGTGTATCTTGGAGCGCGTGTTTATAACCCTCAGAGAATGGATGTGTTTGTTCACAGTGACCCATTGACCTTTAATTAAATATTTACTCAATAATCTAGTGTTTTTTTTCTTTTTTTTTACTGCAGATGAACATAATGGAAGCACTTATTTCCATTCACCCTGATTTACTATCTGAAAAGACGTGTTTTGTAGGACAATGGTGCTCAGTGTAGAGCCATATTTATCCTCACTACAGCAAAACCCACCAAAATATGCTGTGTCAGCAGTAAGGAGTCCAATGCGAAAGTGGAAAAATTCACAGTTCACAGGGTGGCCACTTGGGGCTAACGCTAAAAGTGAGTCGGTCCTTATAGTCTGTATGTAAAGATGGATTTGATGTTCGTGACATCGTCCACAGGTTTCTGCAGAGTGCTAATGAGGCCCGTAGTGGTCGGTTCACTTGTCGGCCATCTTGCTGACTCCTCCTATCTCCTGGTTCATCCAAAAATGGGCAAAGAGGGCAGAGCACAGGCAGAGCTTGGTTGGGCCCATGGTGTTAATGTCGCAGCATCCACAGAAGGTTGGCACAGGTGTCACTCAGGAGGCCACACCCCTTAATTATGCACAATTTCAAACCTCGATAGAATGAAAATAAGCCCCGCCCCCTTATAGTTCTCACATGTGACTGACTGAGACAAAGAGCATATTTGGCACCAGGTGTTAAACATTTTTAATAGACCTCTAAAGTTGAACATTTTAACATGGAAGTCTGTGGGCATTGGCTCGCTGTTGCCTCAAGTGGCCACCCTGTGAATTGCAAGTATTTCCACTTCACTATATTGGAATCATCCATCAGCCCCCGGACGTTAGAGTAGACTAGTCATTCATCACTTGTGCCTCAAGAAATGGAAACATGTTCATTTCACAATCTATCAATCATAACCCATCTTCTTCTTCTATCATTCATTATTTTGAAGTCAGTTTTTGACATGTGCAGTAGCCCCCCCCCCCCCCCGTGCTCTGTGTCCTAAAGCAGCCCTGCCACCACATGCAGCCCTTCTCCATCGCGCCCCTCCACCCCCACCCCCCCCACCCCTCGTATCACATTCCAGCCCGGGCCTGTCCATCACTGGCACGAGGCCCCTGCTTAGCGGCGGAGAAAGTCCTCGGGGGGGGTCAGCTCATAATGGACCTAAATGCAGCTCATTATCCAGATAAGGCCGGGGCGGCGGTGGGGGCGGCGGCCCGGGCAGCGCTCGCCTGGACCGGCTGGACGACAGCCACGCCACTCTGACAGGTAGACAGAGGTAGGGCACAGCTCCGGCTGCTATCTGATGGAGCCCGGCTGACGGATCCGGTTGCGCCGGGCCTGCTGCTCCCAGGCAGTGGAAGGTGGGGGAGGGGGGGGGCGCCGGGGGGGAGGGGGGGGGGGGGGGGGGGGGGGGGGGGGGGGGGGGGGGGGGGTAACGGGCCGCCGCCCGGGCCGCACAATGATCCCTCCAGTGCTGCTGTGTGATGGAGCGATGTGAGCGGGACTCGGGTTTCTCCTTGGGGGTGCGCACTGCAAAACATATGTAGCTTAATAAGTCAATTTGCTGTGTATAGACAGTGTTTGTCTTTCTCCTCTGCAGCCAGTTGGCAGCCATGTTGGATTTTTTTTTTGGTGCAGGGGGGAGGGGGGGGGCGGGGTTCAGTGGGCACCAGCGCTGTGCCTGTGTTTGTGTTAGTATGATATATTGCAATTGCTTTTCTTGTTCGAGAGCAGTTCGGGACCCCACATCCCCCTTTAAAGGCGCAGTGTGTACGATTTGGTGACCTCTAGAGGTGAAGCTGCATGTTACATCCAACACCTCACCCTCACCTGTCTGAACATGCAGGAAAACCAATGGTAGAGAGGGAAAAATTCCCTTTTACACTGAATTAGCTGCCGTAGGTGTCCAACTTGTTTTTTGCTAAGGCCAACTAGCATAGAAAACAAACATTAGCTTTACAGAGCATCATCGCCACCTAGTGTGAAGGAGTGTGAATAGACGACGATCCTCTTCAAAATAAAAGCACATTTTGTTTTTCTTCACCTGTTTTCGCCAGTCAAAGACGACCCACTGAAAATTGGGCCCACGACCCAGTTTTGGGTCACAACCCACCGATTGAGAATCACTGTTGTCGAGTTGTATGTGAGAGCTTATCTCAACTCACCAGCTTTATATTAAATTAAACTTATCAGCCTGTTCAGGAGTGAATTATTTGATAAGACGTCTCTCGGGTTACACTTGGACGAACGCCATTGTCCCAGCCTCGTCATTAGGCAGGAGGAGGGGGGGGGGGGGGGGGGGGGGGGGGGGGGGGGGGGGGGGGGGGGGGGGGGGGGGGGGGGGGGGGGGGGGGGTGGCTGTCAACAGCCTCAGGCCTCCTTGGCGTCTAAGTAGCCACATATTCTCTTACCGCCAGATGTCGGCCATAACAACTTCTCCGTGTCTCTTGCACCCACAACGGTATCGTTGCTCCGCTCTGGTGCCCCCGAGGTCTTTCAGTGTAGATGTCGCATGTGGTCGTGTCTCCACCCGTGTTGATGTGCCCGCCGGGCGCCACGCTGGGCTGATGCCGCGTGGGCGCGTTGGCAGCCAGGGCAACGATGCTTTCTCGCCTGTGGCTCATGTGGTATAAAGTGACGAGGTAAGCGATACTGCGCTCTGTGTACATGCTACTACACATATGTGAGGTACACGCTTTCTTGGCTTAGCGTGTGCTCACAAGCATGTGGGGAGAACACAGGCACACGCACCAATAGAAAATAATTGCACTCGCTCACACTGATCCCGGCTCAGGTTGCATAGTTACAGTATAATGTACAGTACAGAGGTTTCCAGAGGGGAGGCACGTAGATGGTGTCATTCTTCTCGGCACAGCGTGAATCCACATTGTCCACACGTGCGATACCTGCACGCCTCATTCTCTGAAGTGTGTGTTTAAGCAGACACACACACACACACACACACAACTTCATGAGATGTCAAATGCCTAATGACTGTTTTCTGTCAGACGTGCAAATTACAGCCACCGGCAGATCTACAGAACATCACTCAGAGTCTCCTCTGTTATTTCCATGTTATTGAATTCGAGTCAAGGAGAGAATTCAAAGACAGAGACTGGTGCTGAAACTTCAGACTTCAGTTGTCATTGAAGGTCAAATGATGCTTGGTACGTCCACTCTGGGCTACTGTAAAAACATGGCGGCCCCTGTAGAGAGGACATGTTCCACTTGTAAGTGTAAATTAATGGGCTCATTTAAGGATAATGAAGGGAAAAATAAAACATTTACGTGATTATAGATTCATGACAATGACAGTGTGTAATTGTTTGTTGTCGTTGCGGGTTGTTCAATCAGTCACGTGTTTTCAAATCTGCGTATTTTTATTCTATTGAGGTTTAAAGCTGCACAAAATGTAGGGGCGTGGCCTTTTAAGGGACGCCTGGGCCGACCTGTCACGTTCTGTGGCTGCTGCGACAGCGCTACGGGCCGAACCCAGCTCTACCTGTGCTCAGCCTCTTTGTCTTTTTTTGGATGAACCAGGAAGTAGGAGGAGTCAGACACCGGGAAGTTGGCCAACGAGTGAACCGCCCACTCCAAGCCTCATAATCAATCTGCAGAAACATATGGGCGAGGTCACGGACGCTACGTCCATCTTTATATGTGGTCTATATTGTGTCCTTTAGGGGGCAGTAGATGCACCATCATACACTTTGCAAAAAGATATATATTTTGCAAACTTATTGCAGATCTTTCAAGAATACATTTCCAAATTAACTGCTGGACATGGTGGAATCGCAGCTTTATCTTTTAAATCCGATGAGCCGATTATTCCCAAACAGGGGATTGATTTTCAGTTTGCAGTTATGAGTTGTTATGAGTTGATACTCTCGTATCCAAACGTAGACGATGCACCTGAACACCTGTCACCAGAACCAACGCCGCGGTGCGTCCGTGTTGTCGAGAACACGCCCGAACACAGAATCTCCTTCATATGAGAAAGTCAAACTAAGTGAACCCAGACCCCCGTCGTCCTGAGGAGCGCACCCACCTCTGTTTCTCACATCACTGTGAAACAGCCCCTTGTTGTTCACCTCTGCTGAGGGAGAGGTGGGAGGTGGGAGGGGGGGCACAAGTGAGGGATGGCAAAAAAGAGACAAGAGAGAAATCCAAGAAAGGGTGAGAGTTGACCTTTGAGTCCTGCTGAAGCGAGGTCTGTAAGTGAGGGGGCGGGTCCCTGAACTGAGCGGCTGATTCATTTCCCCAGAGCCCCCCCCCCCCCCCCCCCCCCCCCCCCCCCCCCCTTCCCCCCAGCCCCCCCCCCCCCCCCCCCCACCCATACACTCACACACAGAGGCACACATATACCCCTCCCTCCTTCCCCTCGTGGTCCAGTGATCCAGGTGCGGGCCTGTGCTGAGGTTGACCTCTGGTGACCCCTCAGCTGGGGTGTAAGGTCACGGCAGAATCCTCCCTCTGTCTGTGCATGTGCGTGTGTGTGTGTGTGTGTGTGTTTGGGGTTCGCGTGGACCACAGGCGGAGCCTGAGGAAATATGGCTGCCGACATTGGGCCCCGTCTGACCCCTCGACATTTTTGTCTCTGCGACGGAGGAGAAAAGGAGAAATGGAGGTTCGCTGAGTTCAGGGTGGTTGAAGGGTCGGACACGTGAAGAAACAGGAAGCAGGCAAAATGCAGCACTGTTGAAACAAGCGGGTGATTTAGGGACATCTGACTTTTATATCACTCACACACATGTTCTCTATATTTGAACATAATGGAGTGCTAAGTAATTATTTGTGTGAATGCACTTTGTGTGCACCCCACCTTTAAAAGTGCAGTGTGTAAGATTTTTGTCACTAAAAATATTTTAAAGAAACAATTACAAATTGACATTTTCATGAATTGATAATCAGCTAAATGTTTTTTTTTTCCATTACCAGTAAAGGTGCAGTGTGTAAGATTTAGTGATTGGGTGAAGTTGCATATTGTATTCATCACCTCACCCTCACCCTTCTGAACATGCAGGACAACCTTCAGTTGTTGGTAGACTCCAGTTGTTGTTCAAACTCAATAGATGTTTAGTACGTCCACTTTTACTGCCGTAAAAACATGGCGGCCACCATAGAGAGGACCCCTCCTTTCAGATGTAAATATACATTAATGGGCTCATTTAAGTGATTATTAATTCATAAAAATGTAAGTAAATCATTGTTTTATAATATTTGTAGACGTGACACAAATGACCAACATATTACTCACTGAACCTTTAAAGGAGCCCATTTATGGGCATCTTTTGAGGCATCATAGGTTCTCCTGCAATCTTGCAGACTGCGCCTTTAAATGCACTTTTCTATCCCAGTATCCCATGAACTTGGCACACAGTTGAACTTCTCTCTTCCTTCCCCCTGGAGCTTCTGTCCATCTCTGCCCTGTCGGTGTTTCCTTTCAGCCCCGATGCTCAGTCAAGCAGCTGTCTTGTTTTGGGTTTCGCTGACTGACGCTCAGGTAACAAAAGCTGCCGCGTTAGCACTCTCTCTCTCTCTCTCTCTCTCCCTCTCTCTGTCTGTCTGTCTCTCTCTCTCTCTCTCTCTCTCCCCCTTCTGTCGGGCCGAGCAACCGAAGCAGATGTTAGGTGAAGCCGAAGGGACCAACCAGGTTGAGTTCCCCCTTTAAAATATAAACTCTCACACTGTGGGGTCTATAAATTAGACATGATGACTCTGTGAGTGACATAATGGTCATGAATTAGAAATGTGAGGGGAGATTAAAAGCCCTGTGTGGGTCTTGTGTCATAAAAGAAGCTTTTTCCGTTTCCATTCACTCACTGTGATGACGAGAGTTGGGCAACTTACTTTACAAGAGTCACTAGTTAGTTACTTCACCTTAAAAGTAATTCATTCAGTCACTGAGCTACAGCAATAGAAAAGTAACTAGTAACCAGGGGAAGTAACTGTTGCATTATTTTTAGCTCAGGAATAGTTTATAGTGATCAGTGTTAGGCATATTACTTTGTGAAAGTAACTATTCAGTTACTTTTTTCAAAAAGTTACTAATTTAATTTACAGCATTATAAATTGAGTAACCAGGGAAAGTAACTCTTGTGATACGTTTTCTACTCTTCAAATATGTCAAAGAATTTGGACACGCCCCCTTAAAATGGAACTTTAAATTCCACTGTATGTTTAGTTATACATGGATGACCTGAATATTAAGCATGTTTTATGTATGAAATTGGTAGTTACATTTTCAAAGCTGATGACTCAGCATTTTCCATTTCTTTCAATGAAAATCAACGGATTCAAAAAATCCACCTCTGTGGCTCCACATCTTGCCATCACTCTAAGCTTCTTCACCTGGTGCCCCGCCCACAACACATCTGTCAATCAATGCTGAAGCCTTTATGATCATTATTAACTATGAATAATCTGTATCGTAGCTGTCCAGTCCTTATTTAATAAAGGTTATTTGTAAACATCATCTATTTGGTGATTTAAGAAATCATAGAAGGATGCTCACCACTTCACTCACTCGGCTACTTTATCCACATACCATGTTATTACGCACATGTGCACATTTCAAATTAAAGTGTCGTCATCACCTTTGAGAGACTCTTCAAAGGCCTGAGTGCATGATAGAGTGGCCTGCTTCGTTCCCAGAGAACCATAATAATGTAAACAAACAGTATTAATTGCGCTCACAAAGAAAACTTAAAAGAACGAGCGGAGTTCATTAGATGGAATTTTATTTTGGAAAACACGTGTCACTGTAGTGTTTTTACAGAGGGATTCATCCCGAGTGGAAAAAGCAAGTGCCGTGACTCGGTGTGTCTCCGGTGTAGCGTCCTCTCCTCCTGGAGCGGAGCGGATCTATAGATGTGGTGAAGTTGATGAGGCAGGAAACAGACGACAACAAACACACAGGGAGCATCTGCAGACGGAATAATTACAGAGTGAACGCAGACAAAGATGGTAAAGAGACACACACACACACACACACACACACATTGTGCAGGCCGGGGTTTTAAGGATAAAGAGGGATGGAGTTTACACACTCCACCCCCCCCCCACCTTCTCCAATCTTTGGTGGTTTCACACAGAAAGATAGCGCTCGCAAAGATGCTGAGTGACGTGAAGAAAGGGAGAAAAGAGGCTGGAAGAAAAAGGACGAAGTGGCACCTAGTAAAGGAAGAGACAGCGTGTCTTTACTACTTCCTGCCGCCTGGCAGCTGAAGCCCAGAGGAAGAGCCTCGTCTCCTCCTGCCTCCTTTTAATTATGGGCCAATTACAAGGCCAGCACGCCAGGACTTATTACACGGCGAGCGAAGAGCCCCCTCCTCCCCCACTTCCCCCCGACTCAGGGCGCATATTATGGTGGTTTAGCGAAATTTCCAGGGCCCGGGCTCCAAGGGGCCTTCGCCGTTTCTCTTTTTGTGCTTTTA
>JAFBJT010107436.1:88777-100996 GCA_016785325.1 Chascanopsetta lugubris | reverse complement strand
ACCACCACCGTCACCCCACCCTCCACCCCCAGCACTGGTGGCTTGTTGGGCTGGTCCGAGTCGCAATTACATTTGATACGATCTTGTCAAGGGTGCAGCATCATTAAAACCATGGAGGTTTGGCTGCTCAGCACAGATGCTTTACTCAGCAGTCTGCGCAGTCACCCCACATGGAACCAACATCTGTTGGGGATTCCAATCAGCGATATAGGTCTGATTTTCTTCCTCTACACCACAATCGTTCACTTTTCTTTTGAATCCTCATTTGAATGAGGAAATGATGTACTTCCTGTACCACACCGTCTTTTTCTCTCCTGTTTTTTTTTTTAACCCTTTAACCTGATCAGGCTGATCAGCAAGTAATGGTCATTTCAAGCCCATTCTGAGGTTATGAATTGTCAATGTCAACGGGCAGGACAATGGGCAGCTCAGGATCTAACGTTACAGTTGAAATAGTTTTGGTATCACAGTTACCAGGTGATAACAGATGTGTATCCAAAGTATCCATGGTTTCTCATATGGAAGTTGTATTTACGAACCGATGAACCACAACTCCCGAGGTTTCAAAGACATTTTGACAAAGACGATTTTGGGCTGTTTATCATCTCAAGTGCGTTACTATAATACGATTTGAGAGTTTTTCACAAAGCATGGGTTGCGCTGCCAGTTAATTGGCCAGGGAAATCACTTTATTTTCTGTGAACTTCAGTGCTGATGGGGTAAAGGGCTCGAACAGAGACAAAGGGGAGGCGGTGACAAGGCACCGCTCTCTATGTGGAAAAAAGTGTCAGACAAGGAAAAATCTATGCATAGCCTATACACGAGTCAAACCCACGCACATTTTTTTCTCTCCCTCTCTCTGTTTTCTTTTTTTTCTCAATGAAAGTCTTTCACACAGAAGACACACATCCCAGAGTGGCCGTGAGCCCCCGGACATGAAGACGGTTAAAGTTCATCTCATTAACTCCTGACAAGCCCGCGCCTGCGCCCGCCCGCTCTCTCGCGCTCTCTCTCTCTCTCTCTCTCTCTCTCTGACACATGAAGTGGGGCGAGTAGGGAGTCCTGACGCATTCAAAGCTACAGTCCTCTTTCAAGAAGAAAGAAAAGACAGGGCTATACATTCATTCTATCTGGACACACACACACACACACACACACACAGAAACTCACACAAACACACACAGACAAAAAAAAAAAGAAAGAAAAAAAAATGCACCCCTGAGTCCACGTTGACAAATTCTTTAACAAGCTGTGGTTAAAGGGAAGCTGCTTTTACTCTGACTCACCCCCTCCTTTCAAACAGTTTACTGGAAATAAAGAGGGAGGAGGAGGGAGGGGGCATTTTCAGAGAAGTCACGTGACGGGGCCGGGCAAACCACAGCACAGAGAGCCTTTGAGTGCAGTAGGCCAGGGGGGGAAGGCAGGCATACGCCCAGCGCAGATGGCCCTGATTTGAGTTACAGGAGATACGATCCTGGGAGTTGGCAATTGAGAATTCACAGCCTGTTAACCCTTTCCGTTACAAGTGGAGGTTACAAGCAGTCATGGACCTGATCCATGCAGGATGTTTTGAGACTGTGTGCATCGATACAAAAAAAAAAAATACACAAAAAAAATATTCACCCCAGCACACCGAGTACTCATGTACTGAGTTAAAGATTTAAGAGGGGGAAAAAAAAAAAAAAACGCTGATGCTCATGACATCAGCGTCTGGAGCCGTTAGAGAAGGCATGACTTCATTATTCTTGAATAGCTCTGTTGAATGAATGAAAAAAAAAAAAAAAGGCAGCGTGCTCTAGCGCTGCGCATCACGTGCACTTGTGGCAGGAAGTTGGCACACGCACGCTGGGAGAAATACCACTGGGTTTACGTATGTCAAACTGCTGGCACCTACAAACCTCTGTGACTTCAGCCGAGGGGACATAGTCAGCATCTTAATCCGGCTCAGTTGCTACAGGGTGGAGAGAGTCCATGTGTTTGTGAGTGTTTTAGCGAGTGAGGAGTGGGGGGTGTTAAATGCGGGGCTCACATCCTTGATGACAACATTTAACCATTTCCTGTCTAAGAACAATGATCCAACAATCCACAGTATCCCCCAATCCGATCCCAGTGGAGTCGGTCAGTTTCCTCTACTGCAGTTGGATTTCTACTGTTTATCAAAAAACGCAGGCAAAGTCCCACGGAGAATGAATGTCTCCACATCCACCTTAAAACGTGGAAAAGGATTTGAAAAGAGAAAACGCGATGGTGGAATCTCCTTGAGAGGGGAAAAATGCAAACCCGAGAACATCCCGGTGATGGTAAAAAAAATAAATAAAATAAGCTCTGGCCAGAGGAGAAAAAAAAACACAGTTCCCGTACGCGGCTGGTCCGAGCTGGTGCGAGCAACCTGCCTCCAGATGCTGTCCGGTCGCACAAGCGCACATTACATACATACACATGGCTGCCAGACATCATCAGGGAGAGCGAGCGAGAGGGAGAGCAACGCACAGCGGGAGACGAAACAGTGCGTGAGAAAGAATAAGAGCATAGGAAGAGAGGACAGAAAAAGAAACAATGTCGGAGAAGAGAGCGAGACCAAGGGCTGTGTGCGGAGACAGCAGCATGCAAGCGTCACTTCCAATCTGCACTCGCATGGGTGCGAGACAAATAGGCGATGCTCCTCCTGCGCGCTGCGGTTCATTTGTTTGGGAAAGGACACGCGGGAACTCTTCAGTGCCGGGACGAGCATTGAGGCAAACTCTCCTCCTGCCCTGGCTGCCAGTTTGTCTTCGTGCGGCCATTGTCTCCGCTCTTTTCTTGAGTTTCGGGGGAGAGGGAAGTGCCACTTTACATCAGTACGTGATGTCAGAGCTGCACCCTCTCACGTGTGATATTACGTCCCCAGCAGGTGTTGGTGGTCCTAACCTGCCCGGCTGTCCACCGCATTACCACAATAGGGATCTAACACATGATACTGCACCTGCACCACTAGGTAACAAGCCGATTCTTGTCAACAGGTATTTGCGGCTTCCCTGAATCCGCTTCAATACAAGCGTCTCCAAGGGTCACTTCAGGTTGCGGGCTGGGGGTTGGTTAAAGGGGAAATACATGGGAATTGGCCAACGGCCAAGTTCATGCTTGAGATAAAATGGGGGAAGGGATATAACAAGAAAACTGTGGCGTCTACAGCCATTGTGAGAAAAGAGGAAATACCCTCTTTAGCGTGTCCTCTCTTCTCCACTGACCATGTCATTCACAGAAAGTTTCAATTGTTTTCATACTTGTATAGGGCTTACTGTTTTCCACATTTGATTTAACTCACTATTCTATTATGAAACTGAAGGCTTGTTTTCTCACATTACAATTACAATAATGACGACAGCATGTCTGACCAGTCAGACACAGAGTAGATACCCTGATGGCAGTGACTGTGTGAGAGCCACACACGACGGAAAACAAAGAGGGGGGGCTGCTGCAGCAGCATCAAGGAAAGAGAAAAGGGGAAAGAGTTCACCCCTCGCACAGTTGTCACGGAAACAAATGTGGCTGGTTGAGACCAAAATCGGAGTTTGTACCAGGCTTTAAATAGGTTAAAATTCTCCTCTTAAGTTTCCATTTCAACATGGGAGTCACTCACCTTTGAAGCCAGCCTCAAGTGGCCACCCTCTGAACTACAGGTTTTACCACTTCCGAGGGACTCATCCGTCGGCCGCAGAGGCTGCGGCTTGGTAGTAAAATCGAATGCACCACCTCACTACATTAATTTTCTGACTTCGTACTCACTTAATGATTCTTATCTAAGCAGAGCTGGGCTATTTCCAACTCTGAGCTCATGCTGAAAAGCGAAGTGCATTGTGTAAACAAACAGCAACATTCCGATCCATCGCTCAGTAATCCCTTGATTTTCTAGGATACCCTCATAAAAACACAAGGGGATTTTATTCGCCAAATCCGTACGACTGGCTGATGTGGTTTATTTGCAAATGCAAGAGTCAGTCGGCCTCTTGAGGTTAAAACCATTTATGGATGCAGATGTCTGGTGCACTTGACCTGTCTGACTGTTTGACCCACACTGCTGGAGAGAGGAGCATTCCTGTGTCAGGACAGGCAGTTCTTATGAGAAGTCGCTACAAAACCCACACACGGATCCCCTCCCTCCCCCCACACACTTCTTTTCCTCCATTCATAATCACAAGAGGTAGGAAAACAAATATCTACAACGAGCTGTGAGGCATCGTAGAAACATTTGTAGAGATATCTCCATACAAAACAGATCTTTGAAAGAATCTTTTTACTGAAGTGCACTTCAGTTGATCTGTGAGTCATAACGTGTGTGACACCGCATCTTTGAGGTCAGGGGTCCCCTACCTGTTTGCTTACATGGACCGACCACGGAAGCTGCAATATTCGGAGCCTTGTTTTGGCGGCAGTCAGAGCTGATAATAATCCGGCACTACACAGTATATAGATGAGAATGGAAACAACGTCCTCAGTGCTGTTGTTCTATGTTCTGGGTATAACTTTAAACAAGAAGGATGGGACCTCTGAGGGAAGTCTTTAGTCCTCTATTTGTGTGAACTCAAGTAGTTGGTCCTCTTATACTAATGAAGGAGATGTGGGCATCTCTTTTCCCCATGTACGTACATGTGAAACATGCCACTTCTGAGCATGATGGGCAGCGCGCACAGCTCTGACGCACACGTGACCAGATCATAAATGATTTTAGTTGCATATGCTGGCTTTTACTCCTACATGACGTTACTTAATAAAATATTGCTCATTTTAACAATACATGAATATTATTTGCCTTGTGGTGTGTAATGGAGAAGTTGGCAAGGAAATAAAAAGGTTGGCAATTTCCAGGAAAATAAGCATCTTATATATATGGTAATTACATCCACCTTCATACCTCTCTCAAACACACACACACACACACACAAGAGCAAGGTGTTGTACAGTGCAATATAGAGGGCAATGATTCATTTCAAACACCCTGTAACAAAGTTTTATTTTTCTCTGCTAATCTTATAGGTAAATTGTAATTTAAATACAGGTCAAATGACCCTAGAACTAACGCGGGTTTTCATTCATTATAGCTCAAATCAATACAAATCAAACACCTTAATATTTTTTTTCTTTGTCGTCTTATGCCAACACAAATTCCCGAGACAATGTTGCTGCAGTGCTCCCCCATGCATGGCGGATGCTTTGTGAATGAAAACACACAACAGGCTGACGACAGGCAATAGTTAGGGTGTGACTTGCCTTTTTCTAGTGGGTTCATGCAGTTTCATAAATCTGAAGTATACCGGCTAATTTTGATGTGAAAGTGATATTAGATGGGAGTCGTGCAAGAGTGAACGCGTGACGAGGAGGACATGAGAAAGGTGAGACAGCAGGGGGTGATGAAAGCTGAACAAATGATGATGTGTCACCTGTGCAAACTGTGTTTGGTCCGGTGCCCCATCAACTGTCTGGTCATCCTCATCATCAGGGTCAGCCCAGGAGAGCCGTGCAGCTCGGACCATGGGGTAGAGTGGAAGCTGTACCTGCCCCCTGTACACACACACACACACACACACACACACACACACAAAGAGATGGTTAATTATTGCGACTCAGCTACTGGTGTTTTTAATGCTCTCTGACATGATGTGCTTTCAAGTATTGTTTTGGCAACACAGACTTTTGTGCCGTTATGCCGATAAATCTGACTCCAACAAAGTTTGGAGAAAGAGATGCCAGCAGTTCAATACAGCAGAGTTTTTTGTGTCAACTCTGTTTAACTTTATTTATGCACAGTGATCTATGCTAATCATTTGAATTGCATCTTTTGAATTAGAAATTGTAAATATGGAAGTCACGGGAGTTCATTGAGCAGAAATATCAATATCGACTAATCAAAGTAGCTTTTACGGCTTGATGTCCAGGATTCTGTGATCAAAGCGATTCAAGGGAATAAGACCGAAAGGACTAATGGTGGTGAAAATCCACAGATTACTGTAAAGGATCAAAGACACATAAATCACAAGGCCCACAGGGAAAGTGAAAATCATGTGTCACCTCTAACGAGCACATCAACACATTGCTCTCCTCCAATCTGCTTTGCTCACACACGATCGAGTGTTTTCTGGAAAATCTAAAAAGTCCAGTTGTGGTCAAAAGGAACCTAAATACCAATATCTAACAGCCAAAAGGAGCTTGCACCTATAAAGTTCTGGAGCCCGTGTGACTGAGGGGGGCTTAACGGGAGAAAAAGCGGAAGTGATTTGAGGGAAATAAATCCTCAGCCCTCGGTCGGTTCACCAAGTTCATACTGCCAAAACATGAGGACGGAGAGAGAGGCGGGGGCGGGGGCGGGGGGTGTGTGTGTGGGGGGAACGAGGGGCTGAGTGAGGGCTACAGACTTAATTAACACAATGAAAACAGCCGCCAAGAAATGCAGTGTTTTTGGAGTTGCTCACAGCTCATTACTTTAATGTTTCCAGGCACAGAGGGAGAGTAGGGGTGCAACGAGGGGATAATGGAAGACGCTGTGGATATAGTTAGTGTAAGTTAAAATCACAAATGACATATGGATGATTTCAAGCCCCGACACTTCCCCAGTGTCCCGCAATCGGCAGAGTGCTGCAATGTGCTGAAATCTCATCTCGAAAGTTTGCATGTAGCTGGATATTCTGGAGCCGAAAGATGATTAGTGAGTAGGTAGCGACCGGGGCAGCGACAACAAGTCAAAACAATCGTTCTCCGGAGGCAGTGTGAACTCAAAACCTGGCAGACTGCATCTTTAATGTGGACACCCTCTTCTCTTGTTAACACTCAAGTCTTTGATGAAATCTGCCAGTATTTTTCTTATAATGGAGACGTGCCTTAATCTCCCTGGCAGCTGCTCCATTCAGCAGCTCTGCCTCCGTTTGTGAGCCTCTGTGTGTGTGTGTGTGTGTGTGTGTGTGTGTGTGTGTGTGTGTGTGTGTGCGTGCGTGTGCACGCATGTGTGTGTTTTGTGCATAGTGCAATAAACACATCCACCTGCACAGTGGTGACATTTGAAGCGAGCCACTTCAGGGAGCGGCGGTAGTGGACAGAGAGGTTTCAAGAGGTAACAGAAGAACGTACAGAAAGAGAGAGGGAGGGAGAGGAGGAGAGAGAAAGGGGGGGGGGAGTGGGAGGAGGAGAATGTCGTGTCTCATCACCAATGGGAGGCCGACAGAAGGAGGGGTGAAATGTTGGCAGGGGTGCTTTGAAATCGTGGGCGCAACAGGTGTCTCCAACTGTAGAGCTGACAAGCCTCAGCTGAGGCCGTGCCAGGCTGGGGTTACAGGGGTGCAGCGGTGACTGGGTGGTGTTGAGTCAAAAGGGATAGGGTGGCACACACACACACACACACACACACACACACACACACACACACACACAGGGAGGGTGGCACACACACACACACACACACACACACACACACACACACACACACACAAACACAGACTCTTATATCCAACATCTGAGGACGGTGCTGCTGCTGCTGGGAATGACGCTCAGCTCAGAGGAAATGTGACTCCAGGAAATCAAGCATACAGACTTTTACACGCACACACACCCACCCACGCGCACACACCAGATGGGGTGAGATATGTACGACAGGGCGCGTCTTTATAACTGCGTTAGCCTCATCATTTGAGGAGGCGCGGATAATGTGATTATGAGTATCTTGGATGATATGAAACGCCATCAAACCCTGAATTGAATCGTCGCATTTTGACTTCATATTGATATATGCCAGTTTTTCATGAAACTTTTTTCTATTCGTTACAGTATTAACACCCTTGCCCCGACACTGCTTTTTCTCAGTTGGAAGATTTCCAAGTTGTTGAGTCACCTGTAGGAATGGTTTGACTTTCATATACTTCCATTATGTGGGTAAATAGTAAATCAATTCAGGGCTGTTGAGAAAAAAACATCTGTTTACTATAAAATGTGTTTACTTATTAGTTTTTAGTGGCATCAACAGTCTATAAACTTTCAGCAAAATTGCTAAAATGATCAGCGAAATCAAAATCTTTATCATCATTGTCAGTGTATAATTCGACTTGAAATATTAGGGTTAAAAACTGACAACATGAGGGTGTGTAATGCCATTGGCTGTTAGTATATTTGTGTAAAGTTAAAGCATTATAAAAGTAAGGGAGCTCAAAGGCCAGTAAAAGTACAAAAGAGGTTGTGTAAAGGTTGGTTCCTGAAAGCCTACAGTTATGAAGAAGTAGATGATAATCTGTATTTCCCCTTCTCTTCCACACCTTCCACATTAAGAAGAACAAGCCGTCAGATAACAGAGCAATCTAAATTCAAACGTGTATGTGACCCGGTTTTCTTTTCTCTGTGATTAAAGGTTCTGTGTATCACGTCCTAAAAGGACAGGCAGATGGAGAATAATGAGGCAGAGGTCCTGCACTTAGAGACTAAGTGCGAGTCACTGACTACGAGGACATGACAATGAAGATACAATTTCATCCCAGTCCAACATTTAAAAATCAAGTAACATAATATGAAGTTAGACATGTATCATTCACGCTTCAAGTGCCAAAAGATATTCTCTATGTCTGAGGGAAAAAAAGTGCACAACAAAAATAGTTGGTCTTTCACTGTAGCCACAAGGCTGGTGAGAAGTGAGAAACCATTGACAGCACATGGGGAAATTCATGAGAAGGAGCAGGGGGTTTTCCGAGTATCAATGAATACATGTTTCACACACAGTCAAAGTGAAATTTGCATACTTCCACTGGTTGTGAGAGATTCTACTGGTGGAGTAGACACATCAAAGATCTTCTAATGAATGATGATTAATTTTGACAAACACAGAATCTTCCAAAAAAAAGAAAAGAAACAGCAACATGTTGACTTATTCACGTTCTTTTAAACTGGCAGGAAAAGGAATAGGAACTGCCAGTTTTTCACCTTTTCCACTGTTCTCTTACCACACTATAATTCACAGGTTGAATCAGGAAAAAGGAGTTTGATTTGTGTACCAAATGTAGCCCTTGACATATAAATGCCCTTCCCTTGGAAAATTAGCTCTCGATTCTATAATTTCCATGTCTCTTAACCGCCTCTGTCTAATGACGAAACCCCACTGGACCTATTTGAAAATGCATAGCTGTAATTCTGAAAACAAGTGTACACTATATCTTAACTCCAGAAGAAAACAACATTTGGGCCGTTTTAGGGTTTCACCTGACAGCGACAATAATTCATGGAACACACAGTGAACACTAGTCAGAGCTGTGGTGAATGTGCAAGGTCACGGCAAACCGTGACCGGCACTGAGCCATGAGAGAAGTGGCTCCGGTCACCAGTACGCACAGCCAGTGTAACAGGCACTCACCCACATACAGGCTTCCAGGGGGGAACTCTGGACATGATGGTCCGGAGGGAGATGGCTTCGCTGGATGGCTGCCGACCCCACCCACACCCCCGCGGACTCCACACCCCACCGGGTCGGCATCAGAGCCCAGTTGTGGTGCTACTTGCTGGGGGCAGATGATGGCAGCAGGGTGGCTCGGGTAAATCCGCTGAAGCGCATTCACGTGCTGCCAAGGCCACAGGTGCAATGTGTGGTCCCTGAGAAAGAGATATAAAGTTGGAGAGGAAGAAAGATAAAGAGGAAAAAGGAGGGGAAAGAGATTATGAGCGGGTACTCTTGTTTTGTTGTAGTTTTGAGTCGATGGACAAGCCTCGTTTATTTGCATGGGGACAAAGAGCAAGCAATGAGTCCAATACAGTGAGTGACAACACGAAGAGAGGGCCAGTGTCTTCAGAAGTTCTCCCAGCAGTGGAGGAGTTTACTACAAATAAAGACATTACCTGCTGCACAGTTCAAATGGTCATTAGAAAACAAAAAGACACACAGGTGATTTAAATGAAGGAAAATTCATATTATGCTCATTCAGAAACCTCCAGTTAGACAAGGACTGTGAGTGGGAAACTGAAAGACAGCAAAGGTTTGGTTTAGACCCACCTCCAGCACACAGATGCACAATTTTAAAGTTGAAATACTAAAACATAAGAGGTGCAATATTTATGAATGAAGAGAAAATCTGCGGGAAAAGAAGCAGGCGGAAAAGCAGAGAAGTTATCCATGTTTGACTACTGCTGTGGTAAGAATGAGACATTGGTATAGTCGAGGAGCCGGTGTCTGTGACAGTGCCTGGTGTGTTTTACATTTCTGGCTCTTGTTCATTTACTCGTTTCAATTAGACTTCCAATGCGAGACAAAAGAATCAAAAGAAAGTCAGATGAGCTGCCAACTTTTTGCGCTTGACTGTGTAAACCCTGAAACAAGTCATCTCACTATCCACAGAGCTGCAGCTCAGAGACTGTTGGGGCCACACACATTCAACATTTAACTCAATCTCAAAAGAAAACCCCAGAGGGAGTAAATCAAATGGGTAAACCACCGCATGAATAATTCTTAAGCATGTATTTTTTTTTTTTTTTATCTTTTCTTGAAAATCTGGAAAGTTGCTGTTAAGGAAAAAGTATTTTGCATTTAAGGCCTTGTGCTTTGACAAGACCATTGTGTTTGAATCGACAAAGCTTTCCTTTATCACAGATATATATGTGTTACACATCACCATTCAACTTTGACCATCGGCAAGAAAAGTGACCCTGACCAAAGAGGAAAGGAGTCAAATTGTCAAAAGTTTGATCAAGGGGTAAATCTAGACAAATTGCCAAGAAACACAGAGTCATAAAAAGAAGATACCTAAATATTCAGGATGAGTGAAACCTGTCACATGCCTCATGTTATTCCCAGGACCAGGTGGCATCTCAGGGCTTTAAAGACCATCTCCTCATGAACTGGCCTGCATGCTCACCCATCCTCACCTTGACTGAAAACTTGTGGTCAACAATGAAGAAAATGATTTGCAACAATGGCAAGTAGAAAAGAAACCCCAACGGACAGCGTCAGCAAATGACCTGGAGGCTTCATCGTGCGAAAGCCGATACAATCAAATGACTAAACTTTCATTTATTGTTTGTCAAATCTATGGTTGAAATGCCGGTGCCCCCTTTTGAAGTAGTACATAGCATAGAAAAATGATATTTCACATTTATTCCTGCAGGACGGTGTCAGTCTGTACGGCAGATGTCTGTGTGGAAACCGAGTATCTGCTGGTGATTTTGCTTTGGATCGGTATGAAACTAAAGCTGATGAGATTTGTTGGATGACAATTTTGGGAGTGTAGTCATGAAAGGTCACGTGCATTTGCATTTCCTGCTGCACAATGAACATTCGTCGGTATGGATCAGAGATGTCAGCCCCTTGTACTCTGAGTGTACTCCATGTTTACACTCACACACTCATGCGTATGTGTGTGTTGTACGGGTGCTCCCAGTGACGCACGGGGGCAGTTTGACGTTACGCAACGTAGCACCGGGAGCGATCCGGCAGGCCAGGGGTGGGGCTGAGACATGTGGAGCAGGAGTTGGACAAGGCAGGGCAGGACAGGACAAGATATGGGAGGGCAGGACAGAAGCGTGTGAGGCAAAAGGAAACAGCACTCCCTTTGGACGACACAGATTTATTTCCGCACAAACGGTTCGAGCGCGAGCGTTGCTGTATTTGCATTCATAATCAAACACTCCCCATGCTAAAGGATAACGGGCCCAGAGAGAAACTCCCACCGTGACCCAGTCAGACTGGAAACTCCCAGACCTCGTATCCTCCCCATTGACTGCGCAGAGATCATGCTGCCCTGAAGCACGCACGTACGCACACACACACACACACGCACACACACACACATGAATGCCAAGCCTGATTCCCCCCCCCCCCCCCTGATTCCCCCCCCCCCCCACCCCCAACCCGGCAGAATAAATGAGTGACCAACTCTGGCTCACACTCTTCCAGCTCTGTCGCAGGTAATGTGTGTTTACCAAACACACACAGACGGCTTGCCAACTGTGGCACTTGTTGTGTGCCTTGGCGGATCTTCTTTCTCTCGTTCCTTCTTCCTTCCTTTCTTCCCCCCCCTCTGTGCTGCTGTGTCACTGCTCCTCCACTTACACAAAAGCTCAGTCGTTTCACGTTGTACAGGTGAGTCACCTTTTATTTGCAGCTCTGCCAGCACATCCAGGTACCTGCCCAACGTCTTATTGTTACTGGCTTGGCGACGTATGCAAACACACGCACACACACGCACACACACACACACACACACACACACACGCACACACGCACAC